>UESW01004717.1:346074-534284 GCA_900491605.1 Calamus simplicifolius
CAAAAGGCCAACACACCCATATTCAAGAAAACTTTCTGACTTTCATTTTAACTGAAAATGCCATAGATTACAAGGTTTTCAGGATGTTACACTGCGTTCGGCCAGCGGAATGTGGTGAAGGATGTCCATTTTCTTTCCGAGATCAACAATTCCACCCTCATGGGGCTAGCCAGGTCCTACATCTCCCGGGTGAGTTACTATTCCCGAGTAGTGAGCGCTTTCTGGTTAGCTTGGTCGCGCTCTTCTCACGTATGCTTCATTCTGCAGAGTGCTTTGATCACCAGGGCACTGTGCTGGCGCTTGAACCTGGCGACAGGGGCCAGCGCCCAGGCCAAGAGAGTCAGCGCTGAGCTTCGATCGCGAGCGGAGGCGTCTGATACATTTGAACGAACTCTGGGCATTGCCAACGAGAATTTGGTGAGGGTGAGGGTACTACATCAGGCCGCCCTAGATGACGCGTCCAAGATGAGGCTTGAAGTTAAAGAGCTACGAGGGCTCCTAGCGAGGTACGATGACGCATGCTTGGAGTTATCGCAGATCAAATCGAGGCATGCTGGAGAAATGAAAATGGTTAAAAAATAGTTTAGCGAAAGTCTAGGCAGGTAGAGGAGAGAAGTCGTCGAGGAGAGAAATCACCTGAACAAAATGCTCGGCGAGTTGGAGGAGAAGGTACAACAACTCAACCATGGTATTGCTGACAGGGATGACAGGATCAAGTGGCACCAGGAAAAACTAAACCAACTCGATAGCAAGCTTTCCCAAGCCTGGGGGGATGCTGATAGTAGGCAGTCGAAGATCAATGACCTCAAGGGCAGAATCGAGCGGGTTAGGCTAATAAACTGAGGGCTTTTGACGAGGTCAAGGAGTTGACCAAGAAGTTAGCCTGGCAGGAGGAGGAGGTATGGCACTACCCCTTTTTGGCTTCCCTTGTTGGCTCACCGTGGCACCGGCTAATTCTGTTTCTACAGATGAAGAAGGCGGAGCTAGAGAACCGAAGCCATATACGGACCCTGCAAGGGGAACTGGCATCTAGTCGAGGGAGGAGCTCAGAGCTCAAAAGGCGGGTCGCTGAGATCGAGGAGCAGATTGCCTTACTGCGGAGTCAAACTGCTGAAACTGAGGGGCAGGTCGTCTTACCTCGAAATCAAGTTGCTGAAGCTGAGATGCGGCTCGCTCTACTCAGGGGCGAACAAGATGCAATTTTTGCCGACACCTTCCAGCTTGGTGTGGAGGATGTTTGAAATAAGATATCCAAGAAGCATCCAGAATGGGACCTCTCTTTCTTGGATGTTGAAACTTTTGAGGCTTGTACCCCAGGGGCTGAAGAGGCTGAATACGACAATGTTTCAAACGTCGACCTCGACGCTATTCTGGATGCTAGTGAGGCCGCGGCCCCTGAAAGATGCTTCAAATCCATCGCCAAGGAAACGACAGCCCTTGAAGTGGGTGAAACGAGCCAGGCTTCCCCGAGCGTTGTTGAGGGCACTACCGGAACTGATCCAGCTCCTAATCCCTGAGAGTCATTTGTGTGCTTTTGCTTTTTAGATATGTAACTTGGTCCGAAGTTTCCAATGAACGGGCCCTCGGCCTCCATTTGCTTGTCTTTTTAGCCAGTCTTTTGTTTCAGATTTTCTTTCGACTGCGAACAAGTTATGACTTGTTCGCGCTCTTCAGCCGACTTAGTTCGGATTTAAGTAAATGTCTTGGTCGAGGCCAAGGCATAGGGATAGCTCTGATGAAGCCGAGAGATGTGATAGCTCGGCTTAGGCCGAGAATAAGACAACTCGGCAGGTGATGGCCAAGGATTGCAGAGGTATCCCGGTTAGAGCCGAAGTTGGGTAACTTGGCCCGCCCAAGGCGAAGAGGTGGGCGCGCTTTCGAAGGGAGTTTGGTCCCGAGAAGAAGGGTGTTTGTCAGTGCACCGTCATTTATTTATCCTTTCCGGCAAAGGGGGAGCGATTCCTCGCTTCCCGCGAGCGGCCACTGAAGTGATGACGCGTGGCAAGATTTTATGGTAGTGGCGTTGGAACTGACGTTTGGGTGATCAGGATGCTTGCCCGAGGCAGTTTAAATACCAGTGGGTGGTACGCCATCGTTAACCATTTCCTCTGCCGATCTTCTGTTGGCCTGTCTAAGCTTACGATAACAGGATGGCTTCCGAGAATGGAGGGAGGTCAACTGGGATGCCAAGCAGCGTTGTTGGCAGCCTTGGGGTGTCCCGCTGGGGCCGCACCACAATAACTGTTGACGGGGAGGTTTTGGCGTCATTACTCACGGACCGCGAGCAAGTCCGAAGAATGGCTGAGCAACACCTGGTCGTCTCGGCAAGAGATATTGAGCTCCTTCGCCAAGCCAACAATAGGCTGGAGTGGGAGGTGGCATCCCTTCGACAGCAAATGGCCAATTCGGCTCCACGGCGTAGGGAGAGTTCAACGGCGCCCAGAGGAAGTAGCAAGCCCATGTGATGGCTAATGTATCTTTTCTTTTGTTTTCCCCTTTTGTGATGAATGGAGAAAAGTTTTTTGGAACTTCCTTGTTTGTTGCCATTTCTAAAATATTTTCCCTTATCGTACGAATCTTACGAAATGAGATATTCTCTCGGGGAACCTCCAGCACAGCATCCCCATTTTGACCGAGGTAAATGGGACTCGTAGGTTTCAGTTGGAGCATTGTATATCGTTCGATTTTTATCGAGGTTTTTGACAAAAGACGCACTCTGGCCTTGGCCGGGGCTTATATTCATAGGACGTGCACTCCGACCTTAACCGATGCTTACGCATTTTGGGTGTAGGCCGGGGCTTATAGCGTGTCCCGTTATCATGGAGACGAAAGTAGTTACCTTAGACTAGACCGAAGTACAAGATAACGTTCAGTCATGCTGAACTGAAAGGAGATACTTTGGTTTATTCCGAAGTATGGAGGCAGTTTTGGCCTTGAGTTAAAGCGCAAGGCAATGTCTCGGCTTGCGTCAAGACACAACGGGCAGTTGAGCCGGAGAAAGGAACACCGAGGTATGTTTATTGAGGAGTACCTGGCCTCCGCGCCTTTTTATGACTTTGCCGATGCTTTAGCCTTTTCCAAGGAGCTGATCTTCTTTTTGCCGAAATAGATAATACGGCTCTGTGGTCTGCAACAGGTCATCTCGACACTTTCCAGGGACATTTATTATGTCGAATTTTTTCAAGGCGAGTCGTTTCAACATACAATGCAAGCGCTTGTTTGCCATTGGAGGGTGTCATTTTCACCGGGCGATTTCCTAGGTCTACCCGTATCTCTAAGATCAGCGGGTGATTTTTGCATTTAAGACCCATGATCCTGGATCAGAGGAAATCTTCTGGCGTACGTCATGGGCTGAGCAACGCGTTTAGCGCGCATCGAAGGGTGCTATTTTCATCCTGGGAGGCCACATGGCAGCATGGATTAGGCATTTTGAATCTCGAGGCTTACTGCTTTAACAGCTGCTCCCGATCCATTTTGCCTATAAAAAAGGGAGGAAGGGGCCATGTTAGGCCATCCCCAAAATTTTCTTCTCTGTGAGTTGTGAAAGTTTTCATGATGTCCGCGTCCCTAAAGCTGAGAGTGGAGGGACTGAGTTTTTCCTTTTGCAAGTCACCTTTCCACGGATAGCCGGGGTGACGAAGGAGCCGCTGAAGAGCAACTCGTCCTCAAAGGAGGAGTTTCAGAGATCATATGGAGAGCACACAGAGGTCCACAGAGATCACATGGAGAGCGCACATATGCGCTTCCTGTGTGTCCTTTGGGGTTTGCTACGGGGGTCGTAGGGTAGGAAGTGCACATGTACCCCCATAGCATGCGCGAACTTTTCCTTCTCCCTCTGGCTGGATGCTTAGCCCCTCCGTGCGGGGAATCTTCCGCCATGTGAAGAGGGAGTTGAGAGCAGCGTGGGGCTGATGGTCCCCTGTCTCTCTCAATCGGGCAGCGACCTGCAGCCCAGCATTCCACTCAGGGGGAAGCTTCCTCAGCATCAGCATTCACGGGTCTGTGCCTCTTTTTGGATCTCTTAATTCATCCAGAGGACCCGTGGGAAGCCGGCCTTGCTATCTATCAGGGTGAGCTGGCTGGTTGCCTGATCTTTCGGGTCAGATGCCGAAGTGTCATTATTAACCAAAGCTGACTGAAGCAGTTCGGCCGAGCTATTTACTCATTTTTATTTCCTGTGCTTTGATGCACTTGTAACTCCTCTCATGATGTTGTAACTTTTCTTTTGATGAGGAAACAAAGAAAGTTTTCATTCCTTCTTCCTTTAGCACATGCTTCTTTTTGTGCTGAGAGTTGTTGCTCCCATATTACGCTTTTTATGTCGCAGCATATTTGGCAGCGCTATTGCTGCTTTGTTCTTGCTAAGACCAATGTCCGGTCCTCAGCGGAGAATACGTATATCCGTGTGTGAGTCAAAGAGGGACCTGGGCGGTCCTGTGGAATCATGAGGTAAGCATGATCCTGTTTGCAGAATTGAAGCAGGTGTTTCTTCGGGAAAAGACAGCTCATGGCATATTTTTGCTGTCAATAGTGGGAGGTTGTTTGCCTCTACCGAGGTATAATAGGACGCCTTAGTTGCGTTAGGGCGTTGGAGAGATTACTTGACTAGGCCGGAGCCTCAGGATATCGCTCGGTTGTTGTCGAGGATTAAGGATATCACTCGGTTGTTGCCGAGGTTTTTATTCTTTGGTTCCGATCGGGGCTTGTCAGCTGCCCAAACCTTGAGCAATGTTTTGGGGATTATTTAATACGGCCGGGGCTTATAAGCTGCCCGAACCTTGAGCAATGTTTTGGGGATTATTTAATCCGGTCGGAGCTTATAAGCTGCCCGAACCTTGAGCAATGTTTTAGAGATTATTTATGGGGCTTGTAAGCTGCCTGAACCTTGAGCAATGTTTGGAGATTATTTAATCCGGCCAGGGCTTGTAAGCTGCCCGAACCTTGAGCAATGTTTTGGGGATTATTTAATCCGGCCGGGGCTTGTAAGCTGTCCGAACCTTGAGCAATGTTTTGGAGATTATTTAATCCGATCGGAGCTTGTAAGCTGCCCGAACCTTGAGTAATGTTTTGGAGATTATTTAATCCGGTCGGGACTTGTAAGCTACCCGAACCTTGAGCAATGTTTTGGGGATTATTTAATCCGGCCGGGGCTTATAAGCTGCCCGAATCCGAACGATGTTTCTTTGACGTTTGGTCTGGCCGGAGCTTATAAGCTGCCCGAATCTGAACGATGTTTCTTTGACGTTTGGTCTGACCGGGACTTGTAAGCTGCCCGAATCCGAACGATGGTTCTTTGATGTTTGGTCCGGCCGGGGCTTGTAAGCTGCACGAATCCGAATGATGTTTCTCTGACGTTTGGTCCGGTCGGGGCTTGTAAGCTGCCCGAATCTGAACGATATTTCTTTGACGTTTGGTTCGACCGGGGCTTGTAAGCTGCCCGAATCCGAACGATGCTTCTTTGACATTTGATTCGATCGGGGCTTGTAAGCTGCCCGAATCCGAACGATGTTTCATTGATGTTTGGTCCGACCGGGGCTTGTAAGCTGCCCGAATCCGAATGATGTTTCTCTGGCGTTTGGTCCGGCCGAGGCTTGTAAGCTGCCCGAATCCGAACGATGTTTCTTTGATATTTGGTCCGGTCGGGGCTTGTAAGCTGCCCGAATCCGAATAATGTTTCTCTGACGTTTGGTCCGGCCGGGGCTTGTAAGCTGCCCGAATCCGAATGATGTTTCTTTGACGTTTGGTTCGGCCGAAGCTTGTAAGCTGCCCAAATCCGAACGATGCTTCTTTGACGTTTGGTTCGGCCGAGGCTTGTAAGCTACCCGAATCGAACGATGTTTCTCTAACGTTTGGTCCAGCCGGGGCTTGTAAGCTACCGAATCCGAACGATGTTTCTTTGACGTTTGGTCCGGCCGGGGCTTGTAAGCTGCCCGAATCCGAACGATGTTTCTATGACGTTTGGTCCGGCCGGGGCTTGTAAGCTGCCCGAATCCGAACGATGTTTCTTTGACGTTTGGTCCGACCGGGGCTTGTAAGCTGCCCAAATTCGAACGATGCTTCTTTGACGTTTGGTTTGGCCGGGGCTTGTAAGCTGCCCGAATCCAAATGATGTTTCTTTGACGTTTGGTCCGGCCGGGGCTTGTAAGCTGCCCGAATCCGAACGATGTTTCTCTGACGTTTGGTCCGGCCCGGGCTTGTAAGCTGCCCGAATCCGAACGATGTTTCTTTGACGTTTGGTCCGGCCGGGGCTTGTAAGCTGCCCAAATCCGAACGATGTTTCTCTGACGTTTGGTCCGGCCGGGGCTTGTAAGCTGCCTGAATCCGAACGATGGTTCTTTGACGTTTGGTCCGGCCGGGGCTTGTAAGCTGCCCGAATCCGAACGATGCTTCTTTGACGTTTGGTTCGGCCGGGGCTTGTAAGCTGCCCGAATCCAAACGATGGTTCTTTGACGTTTGATCCGGCCGGGGCTTGTAAGCTGCCCGAATCCGAACGATGCTTCTTTGACGTTTGGTTCGGCCGGGGCTTGTAAGCTGCCCAAATCCGAATGATGTTTTAGAGATCACACGGCTCCAAGCTGCGCCGGGAGCGCTCGGCCATACCGAGCCTTCGCGGAATGTAATTTGGCAAAGCCGAGATATGTAGCTCTGGCTCAGAACTCGGCCTAGCCGAGGTACGGAGATTTGGCTCAAGGAGATAGTTCGGTTGTGCCGAGAATGGATACGTAAACGACATATGTTTTCTATTACGACTTTTCAAAAAAACGACCGTAGCGGTCGTGCTGCGGATAATAGAAACAAGATGCCAAAGCTGTAAATGGGGCGAGTCTATAGAGAGCGTACTCTATTGATGATATATGCGGAGGTTGTCCGAACTCCACGTCCGGGAAATGGATCTCCCGCTCAGGTCCTGGAGCTTATAGGTGCCAGGTCCGATGACTTCCACCATTTGATAAGGACCTTCCCAATTTGGAGAGAGCTTTCTTTGCTCCAGCGGTTTGGAAACGGACGCTTTCCGAATGATAAGATTGTCGGGCGAGAAGGATTTGCCTTTGACTCTGGAGGCATGGTAGCGGGCCACTCTTTGCTGGTACGTGGCCATTTTGATTCGAGCTTTTTCCCCGATCTCTTCCACCAAGTCGAGATCGGAGCGGAGCTGCTCGTCGTTAGTTTCTTCTGAGTAGCTTTCCACTCGCGGAGAGGGGAGGCCTATTTCCATGGGGATGACGGCTTCTATGCCAAAGGCCATCCGGAATGGGGTCTCACCGGTGGGGATTCTCTGGGTAGTGCGGTAGGCCCATAGAACATGATGAAGTTCGTCCGCCCATCTACCTCGGGCTCTGGCGAGCCGAGCTTTAATCTCTTGAAACAGGGTCCGGTTTGTTACCTCGGTTTCTCCGTTGGCTTGCGGATGCCCCCTGATGTAAGGCGGTGGCAGATCCCATGCTCCTTGCAGAACTCCCGAACTTGGGATTATCAAATTGCTTGCCATTGTCGGTGATGATGGTATGTGGGAGGCCAAAGCAACAAATAATGGATCTCCACACGAAGTCCTTGGCCTGAGCTTCGGTTATCTGGGCTACTGCTTCGGCCTCGACCCACTTGGTGAAGTAGTCGATGACAACAAATAAAAATTTTCTCTGTCCAGTGGCAAGAGAAAAAGGGCCAAGAATATCCATCCCCCACTTAGCAAAGGGCCAAGCGAAGGAAATAGGGATCAAATTAGCGGAGGAGAGCCTCTAGATGTTGGAGTGCCTCTGACATGGGTCACAGCTCGGACGAGATCATCGGCATCCTTTTGCATGGTAGGCCAGTAATATCCCTGGCGCAGTACCTTGTAGCACAGAGATCGACTCCCCAGGTGGTTGCCGCAAATTTCTTCATGTACCTTCCAAAGAGCATAATCAGCTTCGGACGGGCGAGGCATTTGAGCAGCGACATGGAAAAGGACCGCTTATACAGCTGATCGTCGATCAGCACATAGTGGGTAGCTTGCAATCTCAGCTTCCTTGCGGTCGGCTGGGAGTGACCCTTCTTTAAGATACTTCAATATTGGGTCGAACCAGGATGGCTCGACCTCAATCTGCATCACTCAGTCTGCCTCCGCGATGCTAGGTTTTTTCAGGATTTCAGGGAAAACTTTTGCTCGGAACTCATCGACTTCGCAGTCACAAGTCGGGATAACAGATCGGCACGAGCATTTTCGGATCTAGGAATCTGGATAACTTTAAATTCAGAGAAGTGAGAAAGCAAGTCCCGCACCTGCCGGAGATACCGAATCATGTTTGGCTCCCAGGCCTCGAATTCGCCCCGCACGTGACCGGCTACCAACTGAGAGTCGGTAAAGGCATTCAACCTCTTCACTTTCAGATCACGGGCGATTCGGAGTCTAGCAAGCAGGGCCTCATACTCGGCTTCGTTGTTGGAGGCTGGGAAGGAGAATCGAACGCCGTACTCAAAGGTCATCCCCTCGGGGCTGGTGAGGATCAAACCAGCACCAGAGCCATTGGCATTGGAGGATTCGTCGATGTGGAGGAGCCACAAGGCATCATATCTTGGATGTTCGGAGGAGTCTGGAGTGGAGCCATCTTCCGGGATGGTGCATTCAAGGAGGAAATCAGCTAGAATCTGGGCTTTGATGGCCGGGCGAGGTTGATAATAGATATCATGCTCGCTTAACTCAACGGCCCACTTAGCCATTTTTCCTGATGTCTTCGGGCGATGGACCACCGCCTTGATGGGTTGGTCGGTAAGGACCGTCACAGAATATGCTTAGAAATATGGTCGTAATCTCCGAACCGATATTACCAGGGCCAAGACCAGCTTCTCGATTCGGGTGTACCTTGTCTCGGCATCCCGGAGCAGTTTGCTGACATAGTATATCGGCCTCTGGGTCTTCTTCTCTTCTCTGACCAAAACTGCGCCAATTGCACCTTCAGAGACTGCCAGGTATAGAAACAGTATTTCTCCCGGATTGGGCTGCTAAGGAGGGGTGGCGAGCCGAGATACCTCTTAAGGTCCTCGAATGACTTTTGGCACTCGGGAGTCCATTGAAAATTCTTAGCAGATCGAAGAGCTTCGAAGAAAGGAAGGCTCCTCTCGGCCGACCGAGCCACAAAGCGGTTGAGGGCCGCAATCCTTCCCGTCAGGCACTGGACTTCTTTGATAGATGTTGGAGGCGTCATTTGCTGAAGGACTTGAATCTTCTACGGATTGGCTTCGATGCCTCGCTGAGAAACCATGAAGCCCAGAAACTTCCCCGAGGTGACACCAAAGGCGCACTTCGTTGGATTGAGCTTCATCCGATACTTTCGGAGTGTCGAGAAGCTTTCAGAAAGATCCCCAATATGCTGGGACGCTTCCTTGCTTTTGACCAGCATGTCATCAACATATACCTCCATGTTCCGACCGATCTGCTCCTTGAAGACTTTGTTTACCCGCCTTTGGTAAGTGGCGCCTGCATTTTTCAGACCAAAGGGCATGACACGGTAACAATAGATACCTCGGTCGGTTATAAAGGCGGTCTTTTCTTCATCCTCGGGTGCCATCCGAATTTGGTTGTAGCCTGAATAGGTGGCATCCATGAAGGTCAGCATCTGATGACCGGAAGTGGCGTCCACGAGTTGGTTGATCCGCGGGAGAGAGAAGCTGTCCTTCGGGCATGCTTTGTTTAGGTCGGTGAAGTCGATGCAGATTCGCCATTTATCATTCGACTTTTTCACCATAACAACATTGGACAGCCAGCTTGGATAATTCACCTTCCGAATGAAGTTTGCCTTTATGAGCTTGTCCACCTCTTCTTCAATTGCTCTCTGCCGGTCAGGGGCGAAGCTTCTTTTCTTTTGCTTCACGGGTCGGGACATCTCATCTGCATTGAGACGGTGGACAAGGACGTCCGGGCTGATCCCAGGCATGTCAGAAGCTGACCAAGCGAAGACATCAGCGTTTCTTTGGAGAAAGTCGATCAGCTCCAGTCGGGGCTTCTCCTTCAGTAGCGACCCAATCCTTATGGTTCGGTCGGACCGAGCTTCGTCCAACGGTACCTCTTCCAGCTCTTCGGCTGGTTCTCCTCGTTGCTCGGCGAAATCCTCCCGAGCGTCCAGTCCGTCGACCTCGGGCAATCTGGATTGCAGGCTGGTGACAAAGCACTGCCAGCTATAGCTTGGCTTTCTCGAACTACACCAACCCCTCGCTCGGTCGAGAACTTCATAACAAGATGTGGGATGGAGATGGCAACTTTGAGGGACATCAAGCCGGGTCTTCCCAAGATCGCGTTGTAAGGCGACCAGAGCTTGGCCACCAGAAAATCTGCATACACAGTGGCAACGGAAGGCTAGGTTCCTGCTCGGACTGTCAAGGTCACGACCCCCTCCGGGGTAATTACATCGCCGGTGAACCCATTAGGATGGAGTCCATGGCTCGAAGATTCTCCATGAGAAGTTTCATCTTCACAAACACATCGAGGTACAAAACGTTGACGGAGCTTCCACTATCAATGAGAATTCGCCTACATCATAGTTGTTCAAATTAAGAGATACAACTAGCGCATCATCGTGCGGGAACTGTATCCCCTGGAAGTCATCATTGGAGAAAGAGAGCTCGTCAGTTCGCGCTTTCTTCGGCGCCAAACTTTCTTCATCGTCCCTCCCGCCTGAAGGACCACTGACCGCCTCAATCACATTAATGTGGCCAGCGACCGAAGGATTTGGAGGAAGAGGTTGTTGCTGGGACTCAGGCCAGCGATCGCCCCCGTTTCTTGGCTCGGGGGCTCCCCTAAACCAATCCAGTCTACCCCGCTGGATGAGCCTTTCGATCTCATTCTTCAGTTGCCAGCACTCTTCAGTGTTGTGGCCAAGGTCGCGGTGGTAGCGGCAATACTTGGCGGGGTCTCTCCGGGCCGCATTTCCTCGAAGACGAGGAGGTCGAGGAAGTTGGCGCTCGATTTCCATAAGGATCTCCGCTCTTGGGGCAGTAAGCGGAGTGAATCGATTGAACCTCCTAGGCGGGCTCCGAGTGCCGTTCCTTGGCGGCGGCTAGGGAATCCTTTGGCGGCGAGGCAGGCTTGGCTGGCAGGCAAGTCGGTGCTTATCTGAGCCCTTGGGCTCCTTCTTCTTCGTCAGCTCGGCTCGGGCAGCTCTCCGCGATTCTTCGACTCTAGCATATTTATCTGCCAGAGCCATCATGTCGGAGAGGTTTGGAGGGTAGCTGACCTCCAGCGCCAGGTAAAAATCACTCTCCTTCAATACTCCGCTCGCCAGGACGGACATGGCCACCTCATGATTAAGATGGTCCACCTCTAACATGGCCATGTTGAAACAGTTGAGATACTTCTTCAAGGACTTTCCCTCTCTCTGCTTAACCTCAGAGAGGGAGTCGGATCTCCGTATATGACGGCGGCTGCTGACGAACTAGCTAATGAAGAGGCGGCTCAGCTCGTCGAAGGAATTAACGGAACCTGATTTCAAAGCATTGAACCAGGTTCGAACAGATCCCCTGAGGGTGCAAGGAAAAGCGCGGCAGAGGATCGCATTTGATGCCCCGTGGAACATCATGATCGATCGGAAGCTGCTGAGATGGTCGTCGGGGTCGGAGGAGCCATGATAAGGCTCGATGGTAGGCAGCTTGACGTGGGAGGGAATCACTTCCTCCATGATCTTCTTAGAGAAGGGGATGCCCTGCTCCATCTTATTCTGAAGCGGATGGGCCTGCTTGACGGCGTCTAGCTCTTGACGCATTTCTTGGAGTTGGCGGCGGATATCCCTATCAGGAAAAGCAGAAGGGGCAGGACGAGGAGGATACTAAGACGATGTTGAATCATGACGAGAGAACATCGAGGAGAGGGATCGAACCCGCCAAGACCTAGAGAGATTTTTGCCGCGGACTCCCTAGGAGCTGGCTCAGCTTTCCTGGGATGGCGAGGGAGGTCCGCAACCCTATGCGAACCAGAAGAAGAGATCGCTGGATGAGCGGGGGCTGCATCCTCCTCAAGAGGGTGAGGGGCAGGAGCAATTGGACGGGGGGCTTCGGAGCGCCCCTGAATCAGGTGGGCCAGAGCCTGGATTTGCTGGACCAGTGAGGCAAACTGGTCCTGGGTCACCGGAGCCACCGGTGGCGATGGAGTCTTAACTGGCGATAGTAGCGGCGCAACACTGCTCACCGGATCAGGCCTTTGGGAGGCGACCTGATCTCGGGCTTCGGAGGTAGCCTTTCTTCGGTTGGTCATGGGAGGAGTTCTCTTTCAGATCGAGATCCTTATCTCCTGGATCACAAGTTTATGGGACTTGAGACCCTTCCTCTAGCGCCAATCTGTTACTGCCGAAATATGTCCTCCGACTAGGGCGCAATCGAGCTTCGAGACGGGCTTCCTCCTGGGCGGACCTGCAAAACAATCCTCGCGCAAGAGGTGTTAGGGGTGGCCCTCTGCGAAAGACCCTCCGATGCTCAAGTCAGTGAGGATCGACAATCAACAAAAATGAGGAGAAGGCTATCGCTGAAGAGTCCCTCCAGGGCTCTGAGCAGAGCGCTAATGGCGGAAGCTAAGGCAGGAGGAGAGAGGATTCCAGTGAGCAAGTGTGCATACCTGAGGAGTCAGCAGATGACTCTATTTATAGAGGATCACCTGATTCCCTGGAAGGCGTCGTGGGTCCGAAAGTCGTTAGGATCTGAATCCAATTTGTTATAAGGTCAGTAGGATTCGTATCCTGTTGGTTAAAGAATCGACGGCTAGGAGAGCTTGTTGATGTCTCAAGATTTGACGAGGACATAGGCTCCAGTGTTCTAGGCCACTCTCGCGGATCCTAGGCCACTCCCGAATATGATTTCTGTTTGAAATCTTACGAATTCGAGTTCTCATGCACCGAATTCCGCAGAGGTATAGTATCGCTCGGGCTAGGTCGAGCGATGAAAGAGATCGGCTAGAGGGGCCGAGAGATAACATAACTCGGCTGGGGCTAAGAGACGATATAGCTCGGCTGGGGCCGAAAGATGACATAGCTCGACCGGAACCGAGAGGCGATATAGCTCGGTCGGGACCGAGAGATGATATAGCTCGACTAGAGGAGCTGAAAGATGATATAGCTCGACTAGAGGGACCGAGAGACAATACACCTCGACTGGAAGGGCCAAGAGATGATACACCTCAACTGGAGGGGCCGAGAGATGATATAGCTCGACCAAAGGGGCCGAGAGATGACATAGCTCGGCCGAGGCCGAGAGATGACATAGCTCGATCGGAGCCGAGAGGCGATATAGCTCGGCTAGAGGAGTCGAGAGACGATATAGCTCGGCTAGAAGGACCGAGAGATGATATAGCTCAGCTGAAGGGGCCGAGAGATGTGATCCACGCCTTGGGAGTCCTTGGCTTGGCGAGGGGCTAAGGCGCCCCAACTTACCGAGGCTGACTTATCTCGGACGGATGTCGCATAGCGAGTAGAAATCAATGCTAGCCCTAACCATGTGCATGATTATTGACACAGCGATTTTACCCCTCAACAAGACTCTACAAACCTAGTAGAGATTTTATACATATTTTTAACCTACTATATAATATTTTGTTTGATAACTTTATTTTTAAAAACTAAAAAATTTTAATATATGCTCGATAATCAATTAAAGAAAGTATTTTTAAAATAAAAAACAATAATAAAATATATTGCATGGCACTTTCAATTGCTTAAATTTTTTATTAATACTTACTATTATAGAATATTGTTAATTTACAATTATTTATTTCAATAATTTAATATCCATAATATAAAAAATAATGATTTTTATGTTTTACTATATATAATAATATTTTTTAAGATCCTTATTATTATAAGATTTTTATAGATTATTGTAATAATATAATGTAATGTAATATAGTATGATATAATATTATTAGATCACAATACATGAAATTATAATGAATTATCATGGTATTTTCATCTCTATAGAATTTTTTAAGAAATGATGTAAAAGATTCTTCTGCCTGTTCTTTAGGTGGACTTGCAGTTCTCATTCTTTATTCTCTCTTATTTATCATCATATGAGACTTTAATAGAAGATTGGTTGTGATAAAAAATATGTTGGCTGGCTGCGAGGAAACCACATGGCCTGCACCTAAAGAACTTCAGCTTTTTTTTGGGGGGGGTGCAAATCTATCCATTAGATACGAGGCTAAACACACGGGAGACAAGGAAACAACGGGTGGCCCCATCCCGTCCCCCTCTCCAACCTTTCCTCCCGTCGCAAGCTCTCCAGGGCCTGTCAACCACCGCCTCGTCTCCTCCTCCTCCTCCTCTTCCCCACCCCCCCTCTCCATCGAAATGCCTTGCCCATCGCGTTTCCCGCCTGCTCCGGCCCGCGGCGGGCCATGGCCCTCGCTTGGTCCGCGCCTTCACCGAGCGGAACCTCATCGAACGGATCTTGGCCTTTACCATTTTCAATGAACCATTCTCGTTGAAGTTTGCTTTGTCTGTGTTTCTCCCAAAAAATAGTTCGCTTTGTTTAGTAGATTCGCTGCTTGGGCGTTGGTGGCTGTGAGTTGGGAACTCGGACCTAAGACGTCAGCTATTCTAAGAGCTACGCTCCAAAACTCATGATAAAGAAGCTAACATACGTTCTTTTTCAGACAGGAAAAAAAATATATATATATATATATATATATAACCTTTCAGCTAAAGAGCCGATATTACATTCGATGCAGCAGAGTGACCACAAAATACAGGTCACCACCCTCGGTGTGGAGGCAACATTGTTCTTGTGGTGAGTGATGCACAGATGACGCAGGGTCTGATAGCACTTTCAACTTGGTTATTAATTTTAGATTGGACTGCGGACAACGCTTAACTAATACTGCACACCAGCAAGTCAGAATTTGTTTAACACACATGTAAATGTGCATATTATAAATAATATGCAACATATGCTTGTTACTGCTTCACTAAAACAGAGTCTAAGCATATACCATGAAATGTAAAATTATACAAAACTTGACAGGAAATACCTAAACCTAAGTTTTGTCCAAAACAAAAATTCAATGACTAATTTACTCACCCTATGTCAAGTGCATCAATGTTTTGTGGTGTTGCCCTATATTTCAAGCCAAAATTCGCACTACACATAATGGCAGTTGTGATGATATATCTCAATAATATATCTCAACTGTTATGCAATAATACACCTCAATTGTAATACAAAATTATAAAGCCATTATTTGATATACAACTGATTATTGAAATTCACTATGATGTGGCTGGTAAAGCCATGTGGACATTAACGAAGCTAACCGAAGGCGGAGATGGAAGCAAATGGCCGCCCCTTTCCAGGGCGGCCCTGCTCTTCGGCGAGCCACACTTCTCCGAGTTGGCCTCAGCGACTGCGTCTCTCCAAGGCGGCTCCGCTCTTTGGCGGGCCACGCTTCTCCAAGCCAACCTCAGCGGCCACGCTTCTCCAAGACGGCCTCGCTCTTCAGCGGGCCGCGCTTCTCCGAGTCGGCCTCAGCGGCCCTACCTTCTCCGAGTCGGCCCCAACAGCCCCGACCTCTTCGAGCCGGCCCCCAGCAACCCCGACCTCTCCGAGCTGGCCTCAGCGGCCCCGACTTCTCCGAATCGATCCCAGCGGCCCCAACTTCTCTAAGCCGGCCCCAGTGGCCCCGACTTCTCTAAGGTCAGGCCCACCTATCGCCTAACCTGCGCCGCCTAACACAGCCATGCCTATGTACCATCTGGCCTGCGCAACCTGACGCAGCAGACCCACCTACCGTCTAACCCATGCAGTTGATGAGATCAGGCCCACCAACCATCAGACCCATGTGCTCGATGAGACCAGGCCCACCAACAAGCTCCTATTCACGTAATCGCCACAAGCTCAGCAGATATTCCTCTTCACGGAACTCCACGTGGTTAATCCCCAAACAGATACTGAAGGTCTATAAAAAGGGTAAGAGAATCCAGAATAAAGGGTACGTCTGCTCACACACTCTCTAACCTAAGAATATCCTCTAATTCTTGGGGGCCTTCTTCTCTTTCAGAACTTCTTCAAGCTCTCTTTGTTGTGACCTTGATTGCTAACTTGGCCGTCAGAGGATCCCTGCTAGAGCAATCTCTGGTCCTGGGACTTCTTGCAGGCCACCCACTCCGAAGAAAGCTGCACCAGCAAATGAAGTATTTCCCGATGGTTTGGTTCTAGTGATCGAGCATCAACAGATTGGCGCACCAAATAGGGAGAACAAAAAACGAGCTCTATAACACATGTCTACAAGTTCTCCTTCCCCTCTTCATCGACAATGGTGGTGACACGTGCTTAGGATGCCTCTGCCAGCTACCCTGAGAGGCACCTCCAACCGGCGGAGCAGCAAGGGCCAACCTCACCATTGCTAACCTTCGGCTACTCCCGCGCCATCAGCCATAGCCACTCAAGCTGAGCAACTGACCGCGCTCACCCAACAAGTCCAAACTCTCACAACGATGATCCACGGACTCCAGGAGCAGCAGTTCGTGGCTATCCAACATCAGCATGCTCCATCAACACCACCACCTGCTGCACTGGTCAGTCAGCAGTCTGCTCGGAAAAGATCCCCCTGCCGGACGACTTGTCGCCATCGTGCCTCTCCCAGAGGGCACCACCGAGAGACTTGTCGCCATCGTGCCTCTCCCAGAGGGCACCGCTGGGAGCCCCTCAAGAGGTCGTGCTCCCCGTCCGTAGCCCAGGCGAGTCTTTCCCAGAGCCACGACGCCAAAAAGAGCCTAAGCGGAGGCACTACCACCCGCGCTCTTCCCCTTCTTCCTCTTCCTCATCTTCTAAGCCACCAAAGATGTCGGCCATCAATCGCCAGGCGAAGGAACGTCTGGACGAGTACCACCGACGGCTAAAGGAACTCACCAGAAAAGTCAACAACCAGCCGAAGGAAGAGTATGACACTCATCCTCCTTACACTCGTCGAATCTTGGAGGAGCCGTCCCCTCCAGATTCTGTCTCCTTTAGCTAGATTCGTACGATGATACGACGGATCCCTTCGATCACCTCGAGAGCTACAAAGCTTTTATGCAAGTCCAAGGGGCTACTGACGCCCTTCTATGCAAAGCCTTCCTCGTCACCTTGCGAAAGGCTGCTCGTGCCTGGTACTCTCGTCTATCCCCGCACAGTCTCGACTCTTTTCGAGAGCTGGAAAGAGCGTTCTTGGCGCACTTCGATGCTTACCGAAGGATCCCGCGGGTCGCGAATAGCCTCTTCTCCATATGACAGAAGGAGGGGGAGTCACTTCGAGACTTTGTGGCCCGCTTCAAGATAGCCGTCCTCGAAGTTTATCATCTGGACTATGTGATGGCAACCCTGGTGCTGAAGCGAGGACTTCGCCCTTCCCGCTTCACGTTCTCTCTGGACAAGCCGTCCAGCTCCTATTCCGACCTCCTTCGTGCGCAGAAGTACATCCGTGCGGATGAGACCGACTTCACCCGTGGTCAGACCAAGAGGGGTTCCAGCCGGAGGTCCACCCGTTCTCAGCCAGACGGGTCCTCTTGCCCCAAGAAGCCCGAGTCGCCATGCCGATTGGATGACAGACGCCGAAGTCTCGCCCCTAGGGAGAGCGAGCTCACGCCTCTTCTCGCCCCTCGCTCTCACATCCTCATGGAGATCGACGGTGAGCCTTATCTCCAACGCCTTTCCCCTATGAAGAAAAGCTTTCCCTGCGACAAAAGCCGCTATTGCCACTTCCACCGAGACTATGGCCACGACACTGACAACTGCTATAGCCGGAAGCATGCCATTGAGGAGCTCATCCAGCGGGGCTACTTTGGGAAGTATGTCCAAAAGGCACCCCCGACTGTTCCAGCACTCATGGGGCCTCCACCTGCTCAAGGTGTTATCGATAATTCCCCGACGAAGAGGACAGTGGGAATGGTGTCTTGGGGGGTAGCCCCTTCATCCAAGTGGCCGAGGGGGGACGGGGACTTAGGTGATGTAATCCCCAGAGGGGAGTTAGCCAGGGTAAACAGTGTAAACAATGATGGTGTCGTTGTTTCGATGATGATCGTCAAACACCCTGTAAAAAAGATCCTGGTTGATAGTGGCAGTTCGGCCGACATCATTACCTATAATGCATTTGCTAGGATGGATTTGTCTCTAGGGATGGCAATTTTTTTCATTTGGCCATTGTTGAAAGATTATGAAAAATTATATAATTCAATCCTTTTGATTTTGATGATTACTAAAAACCATTGAGTTTATTAAATGTTTTAACTAAAAGCCATTGAGTTTATTAATGAGTTTATGAAGTAACAAACTTACTTTGAACAATCAATGAGAATGAGAATGCTTAAGTTTAACTTTAATCAATTTTGATTATGACTTTAAACTCAATATTCAAACTTTCGAAAAGAAAAGTTATAATTCATGTTTTATTCTAAAAGCTTATGGATTAGTTCATGAATCACTTCTAAAGATTAATTTTATTGATTTCATATCAAAACAATGAACTAAAATGAATCTGGAACGATTTTAATGTCAATCAGAAAAATTTCTGATTTTTGATGCGTTCCGGAGCCGACTCCTGAGTTTCAGAGTCGACTCCGCTCAGTGTACAGAAATGTGCATCTGTGTCGAGTCGACCCGTGAAATCATCGAGTCGACCCCTGATTTTGTCGAGCCGACTCCTGGACTGTGCGAGTCGACTCCGCTCAGACACCAGAAGAGTGTTTTTCTGAGCATCTCTCGAGTCGACACCAAGCCCTTCACGAGTCGACTCCCGACTATCAGGAGTCGACACTTCACCTTTATCGAGTCGACCCCTAATATTTCTATTTTTAGTAAAATGAGCTCGAGCCGACTCGGGAAAAGCATGAGTCGACTCCAGCATTTCTGGGCGCGATTTTTACGGATGACACATCAGCTCCAACGGTTAGATTTTTAAATAACGGCTATTTTTCCTTGACTCTAACGGATATATTTTTGCAGATTCTATAAATAGAGGAGTTCTTTTCAAATCAAGAAAAGAGAAAATCAAAAAGAGAGAAAAGAATATCATTTGAAAAGAGGGAAAAACAGAGCATTTTGAAAAATCTTTTTTGCTCAACGAAGAGATTCAAAAGAAGTGAAATCCAAGAGTGAGATTCGTGCACTCCAGAGCTACATTCTACAAAGATTCAAGAGGAGATCCAAAGCTTCAAGAGCAAATCAAAGATCTTCCACATTCAAGAAAAAGGGAGAAAAAGCTTCAACCCAACTCCAAAGCTCAAATCCGTGAAGAATCGGTGCTGAGGCCTGATTCAACATCAAGAGGAGTTGAAGGAAGGAAGCCAAAGAAGCCAAGCCAGCTCTCAAGCTTTAAATATTCAGGCTTTTCTAAACTCAATTTCTATTTTGAAATATCTGCTCAAAAAGGAGCTGCTTGTAATTAAACTCATTTTATTTGTTTGTGTCTAGTTTAATCTGAGGGATTAAACTAGAGGAGGTTGTTAAACCTCGGTACAAGCTAGGTATAGCTTGTGTTTGGGTTAGTTGTGAGCCCGTGAAAAACAACGTATAGGGTTTTGTGCCGGTAAGCCCGTGTAAAATCGGCTGGGTTCGTTGTGATCCCGGAAAAACAACAAGTTTGAGTTGTGAGCTTGGAAAACAACTCGGCTGTAATCTAGAGAGATTATAGTGTGGACCCAAGTGAGTCTTGGGAGTGGACGTAGGTGTTGTTGCACCGAACCACTATAAAAATATCTTGTGTTTGCCGTGCTTAATTGTCTCTTCTCTATCTCTCATATACTTGTGTTTGTGCTTTGCTTATTAGTTGATCCTTTCACTTGCACATCTCAATTTAAATTGTTTAAAAGTCTTAAATTTTTTAAGAACCCAATTCACCCCCCCCCTCTTGGGTTGCCATCTGGGCCAACAATTGGTATCAGAGCTAGTGCTCATTTAGAGTTTGATCTCACGATCAAGAGCTAAAGGTCATTATGGCAACACAAAGTGGTTCAAGTTTTGCTGAAGGTCATTCTACGAATAGACCTCCACTTTTTAATGGCTCAAACTATTCTTATTGGAAAGCTAGAATGAGGATATTCATTCAAGCTTCTGATTATGAGCTTTGGGGTGTTATATTAAATGGACCTAGTACACCCACACACCTTATTGATGGCACTATTGTTCCAAAGCCCGAAAGGGATTGGAATGATAATGATAGGAGAATGGCTCAACTTAATGCCAAAGCCATTAATATCTTATATTGTTCCTTAGATTCAAATGAATTCAACCGCATCTCTACTTGTAATTCCGCTAAAGAAATATGGGATAGGTTGGAAATTACACATGAAGGAACAAACCAAGTAAAAGAATCAAAGATAAATATTTTGGTTCATAAATATGAATTGTTCACAATGGAACAAACTGAAACCATCACATGCATGTTCACTAGATTCACCGATATTGTGAATGGTTTGAAAAGTTTAGGAAAAGTTTATACTAATGCTGATCTTGTTCGCAAAATACTCAGGTCATTGCCAAGATCGTGGGAAGCAAAAGTCACAGCAATCCAAGAAGCCAAAGACCTCAATGCACTACCCTTAGAGGAGCTTCTAGGATCTCTCATGACCCACGAATTGACAATGAGGCAGCATATTGAGGAGGAAACTAAAAAGAAGAAAACCATTGCTCTAAAGGCTGAAAAAAGTGGAAGAGAGCAGCAGTGATGATAGTGATGACTATAATGATGAAACTGCTCTTTTGGCCAAGAAATTCAGGAGATTTTTGAGGAAAAAGAAACCCTTCCAAAAACGAAAATTTGGAAATAAAATGGAAGGAGAAAAGGAAAAGGAAAAGAAAGATAAGGACAAGGACAAAGAGAAAGACCCCTTGATCTGTTATGAGTGTAAGAAACCGGGGCATTATCGATATGATTGTCCACAATTGAAAAAGACCTTCAAGAAAAAGAAGAAGGCATATGTTGCAACATGGACTGACAGCAATGAATCTTCTTCCGAAGAAGAAGAACAAAAAGAGGTTGCAAATATTTGCTTCATGGCCAACGACGACGACAATGATGAGGTAAGCACCGAAACCCCCGATGATGAATTTACATTTGATGAAATGTTTGAAGCTTTCAATGAATTGATGATTGATTTTAAATTTTGAAAAAGAAATATAAAGTTTTGAAAACTGAAAACTTAAATTTAGTTAAGGAAAAATGAATTAAGTCTTGTACTTAAAGATTTAAAAGATAAAGAAGAAACTTCTCTTAATGAAGAAAATGATTTTACTCATAAGATTGATTTGCTAAAATCTGAGAATGAAAAATTAATTAAAGAAAAAGAATCTCTCAAATGAAAATGATTGTTTAAAGAAAGAAGTCAAAAAATATAAAGACATTGTTGAGAAATTTACTTTAAGCTCAACTAAATTAAACATGATTCTAGATAGTCAAAAGGCTGTTTTTGACAAAGCTGGGCTAGGGTATAACACTTTAAGAAAACAAAAATCATTAAAAAATATTTTTGTAAAAGCTAACCAAAGTAATATTACTTGTTTTAAATGCAATCAAAAAGGACACAAATCCTTCGAATGTAAAACCTTAATGAACAACAAGAAATTAAAAAATATTAAAACTAAGAAAATATGGGTTCCGAAAGGAACAATTTTTATTGCTGCTAACCATGAAGGACCCAAGAAAGCTTGGGTACCTAAGCATAAAGTTTGATGATATTGCAGGAATGTCTTGTAGCCAAAAGATCAAAGAAGAAGTGGTATCTTGATAGCGGCTGCTCAAGACATATGACGGGTGACAAAGAGGAATTCATCACCCTAGAAGAAAATGTTGGTGGAGTTGTGACATTTGGCGATAACGGTAAAGGTCAAATTTTGGGCCTTGGTAAAGTTCGCATAACTCCATCTATAGTAATTGATAATGTACTTTATGTTAATGGTTTGAAGCATAATCTAATTAGCATAAGTCAATTATGTGATAAAAACTTTAATGTTTCTTTTAAATCTTCTTTATGCACTGTAACTAATTCTATTGATGATAGCATTGTTTTTACTGGTTATAGATTTGGCAATATATACTTAGTTGACACAGACAAAACTTCTAAGAGTAGTCATTGCCTAATTACTGATAATGCTAACATTAATGATATTAGTTGGTTGTGGCATCGTAGATTAGGTCATGCAAGCACACACCTTATTTCAAAACTAATTAAAATGGATTTAGTCAAAGGTTTACCTAAATTAGATTTTGAAAATAATAAAATCTGTGATGCATGTCAATTTGGAAAACAAACTAGAAGTTCATTTAAATCTAAAAACATTGTTTCAACTTCTAGGGGACTAGAGCTACTTCACATGGATCTTTTCGGACCAACTAGAACCACAAGTCTAGGAGGAAAGAAATATGGTCTAGTGATTGTAGATGATTATTCTAGATATACTTGGGTAATGTTTTTAGCTCACAAAGATGAGACTTTCTCGATGTTCCTGAAATTCTTCAAGAAAGTCACAAATGAGAAAAACACTACTATAGTATCTCTAAGAAGTGATCATGGAACAGAATTTGAAAATCACTTATTTGAAAATTTCTGCACTGAAAATGGAATTAATCATAATTTTTCAGCCCCTAGGACTCCACAACAAAACGGTGTAGTTGAAAGAAAGAATAGAACTTAGAAGACATGGCCCGTACCATGCTATGTGAAAGCAACTTACCAAAGTATTTTTGGGCGGAAGCAATTAACACAGCATGTTACATCTTAAACAGAGCTTTAATAAGACCAATATTAAAGAAAACACCTTATGAATTATGGAATGAAAGAAAACCAAATATAAAATACTTTCATGCATTTGGATGTAAATGTTTCATTCATAATAATGGTAAAAACACTTAGGAAAATTTGATGCTAAATCTGATGAAGGAATTTTTCTAGGTTATTCAACAACTAGTAAGGCATATAGAATCTTTAACAAGAAAACCTTAATAGTTGAAGAATCCATTCATGTAGTTTTGATGAATCTTTAGCAACTGGATCTGAAAAGATTAATGATGAGGAAGATACAAACATAATTGAAAAAGATCTTGAAAAACTTAATATTGAAGTATCTTCTGATCATGAACAAGAGGCTAAAGATAATGATTCACATAAGGATGATGATGTTAATAATGATCATAATGATGTAGATCTTCCAAGAGACTGGAGATATGCTCATAGTCATCCCAAGGAATTGATTATAGGCGATCCATCTCAAGGAATAAGGACTAGATCATACATGAGAAATATTAGTAATCATCTTGCATTTGTATCACAAATTGAACCTAAAACTATAGAAGAAGCTGAAAAAGATAATAATTGGATGTTAGCTATGCAAGAAGAACTAAATCAATTTACTAGAAATAATGTTTGGACTTTAGTTGAAAGACCTAAAAACCATTCAATATAGGAACAAAATGGGTTTTTAGAAATAAGTTAGATGAAAATGGCATAGTAATTAGAAACAAAGCTAGATTGGTTGCTAAAGGATATAGTCAAGAAGAAGGTATTGATTTTGATGAAACCTTTGCACCTGTAGCTAGATAGAAGCCATTAGACTTTTACTTGCATTTGCATGTCATATGAACATTAACTTATTTCAAATGGATGTAAAAAGCGCATTTTTAAATGGATTTATTAATGAAGAAGTTTATGTAGAACAACCACCAGGTTTTGAAGATCACGAGTTTTCAAATCACGTTTTTAAATTGCACAAAGCTTTATATGGTTTGAAACAAGCACCTAGAGCTTGGTATGATAGGTTAAGTAAATTTTTAATAGAAAATGATTTTACAAGAGGAAATGTTGATAAAACTTGTTTTTGAAAAGAAAAAGTAAAGATTTACTTGTAGTACAAATATACGTAGATGACATTATTTTTGGTGCTACTAACGAATCTCTTTGTCAAGAATTTGCAAAGTTAATGCAGGGAGAATTCGAGATGAGCATGATGGGAGAACTCAACTTCTTCCTTGGACTCCAGATCAAACAATGCAAGGAGGGAATCTTTATCAACCAAACCAAGTACACAAGAGAACTACTCAAAAAGTTTGGTATGGAAACAATGAAACCCCTTGGAACACCAATGAGTCCTTCATGCAAGCTAGACAAAGATGAAGAAGGTAAGAAGGTTGATCAAAAGTATTATCGAGGTATTATCGGATCCCTTCTCTATTTAACAGCAAGTAGACCAGATATAATGTTTGCAGTATGTTTGTGTGCTAGATTTCAAGCTGAACCTAAAGAATCACATTTAATAGCTGTTAAAAGAATTTAAGATATCTAAATGGAACAAAAAATGTAGGTTTATGGTATTCTAGAGACTCCACATTAAACCTAATTGCATATTCAGATTCTGATTATGCCGGATGTAAATTAGATAGAAAAAGCACAAGTGGTGCATGCCATTTCTTAGGAGTAACTTAATCACATGGTTTAGCAAAAAGCAAAATTCAGTTGCATTATCAACTACTGAAGCTGAATATGTAGCAGCTGGAAGTTGCTGTGCGCAAATCCTATGGATTAAGCGACAACTTGAAGACTATGGTATCACACTTGATAAGACACCCATAAGATGTGATAATACTAGCGCAATCAATTTAACTAAAAATCCAATTCAACACTCAAGAACAAAACACATAGAAATTAGATATCATTTTATAAGGGAACATGTAGCTAATGATGAAATTTGTTTAGATTATGTAAACACTGAAGAACAATTAGCTGACATATTACAAAACCTTTAAGTGAAGAAAGATTTTGTTATCTTAGAGGAGAATTAGGAATTTGTAATCCTTTTGAATAAATTTTGAAACCTTAAGGAAATATATCTAGAATTCTTTCAAATTCTCAAAATCTTAAGGAAATTTATCTAGAACTCATATCAATTGATTCTCTCAATCCAATGATTATTTATCAAAAAGATCATTTTCGGACACATTTCAGAAATTTCAATTTTTTTCTGAAATGGTCTCGGAGCCGACTCGAGAGTATCGGAGTCGACTCGAGTTTCTCTGAAACTCAGGAGTCGACCCCTCTCTGAGCGAGTCGACTCGTCGGGAGATTTCGTGTCTGTGCCTGTGACTTGTCGCGAGCCGACTCGAGGTGGTCCCAAATTGCTAGGGCAGAGTCGACTCGTCGTCATTCTATTTCCCAAATCAAAATACTCTCTCCACTCTCTCCCAAACCTTCCAAACTCTCAAAATCTTTTTATCACCTCCAATCATCAAATGGCCCTAAAACCCGAGGAGAGTGTTGTGGCGGGTGGCATCAAGAGAAAAAAGAACCGGTGAAGCGTCCCGTGCGAGACCTTCTCCAGCTCGGACTCCACCTTCTGCTTCTCCCCATCTGCTGCTCCTGCTGCCACTCCTCCCAGGTAGACCCTAGCTGTAGGATCATTACCACTGGAAGGAAGTGGATTTTGAATTGTTTGAGAATGAGGGTTTTCTATTGGAGACAGTTAATTGAGATGGGTTTGAGAAATTTGTCTCTTGATGCCCACTTATCCCTGCTTTGTTAAAGAATTTTACAAAATTTGTCTAGAGGAGACATGGCTTATAGCAAGTGAGAGGAGTAAGAATTTCATACTCTGAGATCTTTCTAGATTATTGAATTACCTTTGTCTGGACCTCCACATTTGCTTCTGATGATAGGCCCCAGCTATCCAGATTATTGAACAGGGATTTGGGGATTTGAAGAATTCTTGCTAATCAGCTGCCATTGGAGTTAAGATTGCTTCACAATATCTGCAGTAGAATTCTATTTCCCAAGACGGGTAGATTTGATTATGTTTCTGAAAGAGATATTTTTGTAATGGATGCCATTGTACTGGCAAGCCATCAATCTTCCCAGATGATTTTGGTATATAGCAGATTGTGGAGGGAAAAGGAAATCCAGTCTGCCCTATGGCATGATTCTTACTTTGATTTTTCGAAGCCAAGGGTTGTGATTTCTGATAATGAGCCAATGAAGAATTTAAGACATACTGATTTTATAGTTGGCAACTATTCATCGGATGGGATTTGTCAAAAAGAATGGAAATGGGAAAGAAAAGGAGTGACAGAGGAAAGAGCAATAGATACTGAGGCTGCAGGACCATCTGTTAGACATCCTTCGCCTGCACCTCCGAGCCCCTTGGTTTCTACCTCTGCTCCAGCCCCTGCTCCAACTTTTGTTCAGACTTCATCTTCTGCTAGCTTTTCAGATCAACAAATCTTGCAACTCAAAGCCTTACTTGAAGATCAATCAGAAAGCTTAAAACTGAATTTGAGAATAAGTTTATGATTTGAGAGAGACATTTATTCTCTTGATGATCGTATTTCAAAGATTGAATCTACTATCGGCTCTTCATCTCCTTAAGTGTGATCTCAAGAATATTTTTGAAGAACTTAAGGATATTTGTGGAGATGGAGAGACTTGCACAAGCAACGCAGAGCTTCAAGACAAAATTAAGAGTGCTGCACTTTGTTGATGAAAAACTCAAGGACTATGTAAAAATTCAATCTGAAGGAATGAAAAATAGTTGATCATCTAACTAGAATTGTAAGAACTCATTTTGAGTTACTAGAGTTGTTTTGTACTGAAGTTTTTATGCTTTCTATATGAAATCAATGTATGAACATTTTGATGTACTAAACTTTTGAATGAAATGAATTCTCTATTTCCTTATGTCAATGAAATTGAATGAATGTTTATCTATCTTTTTGTTGATAACAAAAAAGGGGGAGAATTTTATAGTTTTATGATTGTCTATGATTGTGATAAACAATGGGTTAATTAATTAAGTTTCATAGGGGGAGCTACCTCATTGAGGGGGAGCCTTTCTATGAAAACAAAATTAATTCACTAATCAATCATGAACAAACTCAATATTTTTTTGTCATCATCAAAAAGGGGGAGATTGTTGAGAAATTATTGAAACATAATTGCCCCAACTTTTGATTTTGATGATTTCCAAAAGCCATTGAGTTTATTAAATGAAAAAATTGAGTTTATTAATGAGTTTATGAACAAACTTACTTTGAACAATCAATGAAATGAGAATGAAGTTTAACTTTAATCAATTTTGATTATGTTTAAACTCAATATTAAATTTCAAAAGAAAATTATAATTCATGTTTTATTCTAAAAGCTTATGGATTAGTTCATGAATCACTTCTAAAGATTAATTTTATTGATTTCAATCAAAACAATTAAAATGAATTGGGACGATTTTAAAGTCAATCAGAATTTCTGATTTTTGTATCGTTCCCGAGCCGACTCGAGTTTCCGAGTCGACTCCCCAGCCATTTGTCGAGTCGACCCCCGAGTCGACCCCTGATTTTGTCGAGCCGACTCCTGACTGTGCGAGCCGACTCCGCTCAGACACCAGAAGAGTGTTTTTTGAGCACTCTCGAGTCGACTCCCAGTTCACGAGTCGACTCCCGACTTCAGGAGTCGACACTTTTTTCGAGTCGACCCCTAAATTTCTATTTTGTAATCGAGCTCGAGCCGACTCGCAAAGCTCGAGTCGACTCCAGCAAATCTGGGCGATTTTTTGGATGACACATCAGCTCCAACGGTTAGATTTTTAAATAACGGCTATTTTTCCTTGACTCTAACGGATATATTTTTGCAGATTCTATAAATAGAGGAGTTCTTTTCAAATCAAAAACCCAGAGAAAATCAAAAAGAGAGAAAAGAATATCATTTGAAAAGAGGGAAAAACAGAGCATTTTGAAAAATCTTTTAGCTCAACGAAGAGAGATTCAAAAGGAGTGAAATCCAAGAGTGAGATTCGTGCACTCCAGAGCTACATTCTACAAAGATTCAAGAGGAGATCCAAAGCTTTCAAGAGCAAATCAAAGATCTTCCACATTCAAGAAAAAGGGAGAAAAAGCTTCAACCCAACTCCAAAGCTTAAATCTGTGAAGAATCGGTGCTGAGGCCTGATTCAACATCAAGAGGAGTTGAAGGAAGGAAGCCAAAGAAAAGGTCCTCCTGTTCGCCCAAGAGCCAACTTGGATGGACGCCTACATCCACTACCTTGCGGACAACATCGTTCCAACCAACAGCGAGGAAGCACGGGTGCTCAGACGAAGAGCTTCCAAGTTCATCCTTCTAAATGGATGTCTATACAGAAAGTCATTTTTCTACCCCTTCTCAAATGTTTTGGACCTGCAGACGTCGACTACATCCTCAAAGAATCCATGAAGGCATCTACGGTGACCATCTGGGAGGTAGATCGCTAGCTCAGAAGGCCCTCCGCCAAGGCTACTATTGGCTTACCATAAGGGAGGACACCGCCAGACTGGTTCAAAAATGTGACGACTGCCAACGACATGCATATATCCAACGACAACCAACCACCTCATTGAGTCTGCTCTCGATCCCATGGCCCTTCGCCTAGTTGGGAATGAACATTCTCGGACCGTTCCCCCCTGCTTCGGGTCAGCGGAGGTTCTTGCTTGTCGCCATCGACTACTTCACCAAATGGGTTAAAGTCGAGGCACTAATCAAGATCACCGAGAGCAAAGTCAAAGCCTTCTTCTGGAAGTCCATCATATGCCACTTCGGCTTGCCTCACACCATCATCACCGACAACGGCCGATAATTTGACAACGCCACATTCAAGACTTTCTATGACGAGCTGGGCATTTGCCATCGGTTTACCTCCATCGACCACCCGCAGACCAACGGAGAAGCCGAGGTCATGAATCGAACCATCCTCCGGGGGCTTTAAACCCGGCTGGATGGATCCAAGGGCAGATGGGTGGAGAAGCTCCCTAGCATACTGTGCGTGTACCATACGACTCCAAGGGCCCCGACGAGATAGACCCCCTTTAGTCTCGTCTTTGGATCTAAAGTGATCATCCCCGTCGAGATCGGCTTGCCGTCCCCGAATAGAGTCCTACAATGAAGAAGACAACCCCACATAGCTGAGAGCCAACCTCAATTTCATTAATGAGGCGCACGACCAAGCACGGCTCCGAATGGTCACCTTTCGCCAGCGAGCAGCCAAGTATTACAACACCTGGGTACATCCCAAGATGTTCCGCCCCGGAGATCTAGTCCTTAGGAAGGCCGAAGTGTCCAAGCCAATAGAGGGAGGCAAGCTATCTCCAGAAGGTCCTTATCGCATCACTGAGGTACTTCACCAAGGGGCATACCGGATCGAAGAACTCGACAGACAACCCATCCCGCACATTTGGAACGCGAACTATCTCTACCAATACTATCAATGATATACCCCCTTCACTGTTGATAATAAAATATTTTTAAACAGTATATTTGGCTCATCTCCGAAGCTGAGGACTCGTTAATTAAAAGAGCTCGACGGCATCGCGGCTAACGGGACACCACTCGGTCTGGCACGGATGTGCCCCCGAGTCAGTTCAAGTCCCTAACAGCTCCGTACTCGCTCGAGTCGCCCCTCAGGTTGGCACACAAACCCCCGAGACGGTTTTAAAGGAACTCGACGGCATCACAACTAACGGGACACCACTCGATCCGGTGCGAAAGCACCCCCGAGTAGGTTCAAGTCCTTAGCAGTTCCGTACCTGCTCAAGTCATCCCTCGGGCTGACACACAAACCCCGAGGCGGTTCTTAAGGAGCTCGACAGCATAGCGACTAACGAGATATCACCCGATTCAATGCGAAGGCATCCTCGAATCGATTCAAGTCCCTAACAGCTCTGTACCCGTTCGAGTCACCCCTGGGACTAGCACACAAACCTCCGAGGCGGTTTTAAAGGAGCTTGACAGCATCGCGCTAATGAGACACAACTCGGTCCGATGCGGAGGCGTCGCCGAATCGGTTCAAGTCCCTAATAGCCTCGTACCCGCTCGAGTCATCCGTCGGGCTGGCACACAAACCCTCGAGGCGATTCTAAAGGAGCTCGGTGGCATCACGGCTAACGGACACCACTCGATCCGGCGCGAAGGCAACCCCAAGTCGGTTTAAGTCCCTAACAGGTCCATACCTGCTCGAATCACCCCTCGAGTTGGCAAACAAACCCCCAAGGCGATTTTAAAGGAGCTCGACGGCATCGCGGCTAACGGGACACCACTCGATCCAGCGCGAAGATGCCCCCGAATCGATTCAAGTCCCTAACAACTCCGTACCCACTCAAGTCGCCCCTCGGGCCAACACACAAACCTCCAAGGCAGTTTTAAAGGAGCTCAGCGGCATCGCAGCTAATGGGACACTAATCGGTTCGGCGCGAAGGCGCCTCCGAGTTGATTCAAGTCCCTAACAACTCCGTACCCGCTCGAGTCGCACCTCGGGTTGGCACACAAATCCCCGAGGTGGTTCTAAAAGAGCTTGGCGGCATCGCGGCTAATAAGACGCCACCCGATCCGGCGCAGAGGCACCCTCGAATCGGTTCAAGTCCTTAACAGCTTTACACCCGCTCGAGTCGCCCCTCGAGCCGGCACACAAACCCCCGAGACGGTTTTAAAGGAGCTCGATGGCATCGCAGCTAATGGGACACCACTCGATCTAGCGTGAAGGCGGCCCCGAGTCGGTTCAAATCCCTAACAACTCCGTACCTGCTCGAGTCGCCCCTCGGGCCGGCACACAAACTCTCGAGGCGATTCTAAAGGAGTTCAGCGGCATCGCGACTAACGGAACACCATCCGGTCCAACGCGGAGGCACCCCCAAGTCGATTCAAGTCCCTAACAGCCTCGTGCCCGCTCGAGTCGGCCCTCGGATCGACACACAAACCCCCAAGGCGGTTCTAAAGGAGCTCGGCGGCATCGGCTAACGGGACACCACTCGGTCCGGTGCGGAGGCACCCTCAAATCGGTTCAAGTCCCCAATAGCTTCGTACCCGCTCGAGTCGCCCCTTGGGTCGGCACACAAACCCCCGGGGCAGTTCTAAGAGACTCATAAATGTGCTTAAGTCCACCTCAGCTAACACCGACACCCTGCGTTCGCTCCGTCAAATGGCTAAGGGATAAATAACTTAGCAAACAACGCGAGTTCATGCAGACCCTAGTCAGATTGCGAGGAGGGCTATGACTACTCACTACCGAGCCTAAGTGTTGAAACTAGCATGACACTGCGGACACATGAAGCAATCACAAAGACAAATGAAGACTTTTTGGGCAAAATCTTTTCCTTTTTATTGATATTCTAGATAATTACAAAATCCGACTCGAAGTCGGTTACAAAAGAAAAAAAATACAAAAAAAAAAGGAAAATACAAAAAGAAAGCCTAATCTACGGCTCGCCGAGCCCCGACTCTCCGCCGACCTCGTCCCCATCCGACTCTCCATCGTCTAGGTCCCCAGGCTGGATGGCTTCAAGGTCAAGATCACTGATTCCGAAGACCTCAACGACCTTCACTTTGCAGTGCTTGAAACGCTGGGCGTAGGCATCAAGGCTGGCTTCGGTCATTTCTTGCTCAAACTCCAACGAGCCCTGAAACTCCATGATGGCACCTTGGGCTCGGGCCTTAGCCTCCTGGACCTCTGCCTCGGCTTTCTTGGCCCGGCTTTGGCTCCCCATGCCTGGCTCTCAGCCTCCTCAGCCTGGGCCCCGACGTCCCAAACTTGGGACGCGGCTTTGACCCGCCTTTGCTTTGCCTCCTGTGCTGCCACCTCCACCGCGGCGGCTCTCCCCACGGCGGTGTGAGCTTCAACTGCCGCCGCATCGGCTCGGCTCTCGGCATCCCTAAGCTAGCAGGTCAGCTCCTCAACCCTCCTTTCGATCGATGCCAAGCTGGACCAAACCACTGCCAGTTTGGCCTTGGTCGTGAAAGACCGGTTGTGCTCGATCGCCGCCTTATTCTCCGCCTCCCTGAACCGGGCCTTCCACTCATTCCTTGAACCGGGCCTTTCACTCGTCCCGGCTAACCTCCGATGCAAGAATTTTGCCGACCAAGTCGTTCTTCCGGGTCTTGGCCTCTTCCAACTTTCGAGCAAACTTCTCGATCACTTCTCTGCATCGGCCCCGGTACTTGTCCACTCTCTCCTGGGAGCGTGCGGTCGAGTCGCATGTCCGGATCATCGAGTCTCTGAGAGGACCTCGTTGGCCATCTACACGGATCAATCGGTCAGCTATAGATCACATCAAATGAACATGAAAGGGGCATAGATGAAAATTACCTGGAGCACCGACACGTAGGCCACGTTGAGGAGCACGGCAGCTGTCTCATGGCACAGCTGCACATTGAAGTGCGGCAGGTGCATCCTCTTCAGCAGGCGTTCCGCTTGCCTCACATCCTCCATCGTCGAGAACCTCGGTGCCGGCCATGGTGGTCGGGCCGGTGCTTTCCCGACCGCCCGCTGGGTGGTCGCTTGGGCAGCTGGCGATGGCAAATCCGTCGGCTCCGCCCCATCTTCATTTGCCGGTCCCACTTCGTCATCGTTCACCATCGCCGCCTCCTCCCCCTCTTCGGTCATCGAGGGAGCCTCTTTCGTCTCTGGCTCGGGAGGAGCCAAACGTCCGCCTTCGGCCCCCGACTCACCCGCTTCGACCGGCTCCGTGGGGGCGGGAGTCCCATTCTTGGGATCCAAATCCACGACCATCGGCTCGGGAGCAGCCGGGGTCCCCTCATCAGCGCCTTCGGTAGGGGCCGGCTGGCCCCCTTCTTCATTCCCGCCTCGGCCATCGCGGGAGCCGCTTCGCCCGCCGGCACCTCGGTCGGGATGCTCTCCATAGGCTCCTCCATGGGAGCCGCCTCTACCGAAGCTGCCTCCACGGGGACTTCGAAGGCCCGAGCCGACTCACCTTGGGCCTTCTATCGAACCCTCTTTGCCGGCCTCACCTCCTCGCCGACCTCGGCACCTTCATTGCTGCACAAGGAGCCAACAGTCAGCAAAAGAAAAGGCTAAGTCTGAGGACAAGAAGGGCGGGATCTAGCGCTCACCAACCGTCGGAGCCAACTCGGCTCATAGAGGTTCTCGGCCAATAACTCCTCATAAAAGGGGATCTCGAAGGACATCAGACGGTCGAAGAGCTCCCAATCCCTCTCGTCCTCGGTAGATTTCTTATTGGGGACAACGTCGGGTTCTCTCCAATCTGCCCTCACTTCTTCCACATGGGCATAAAAAGCAAGATTTCCATCCTTGACTTTGGAGGGGAGATGAAGGGTAGAGCTCGACCCGGTCTGAAAATGAAAATCCACCACCCATCTTCACCATGGTGGCGGAGCTTGTAAAGGACCCAAAACAAAGAAATCCTAGCTTCCGAGCCATGAAAGAAGCAAAGGATGACGAAAGTACAGATGATCCAAACTGAGTTCGGAGTCAGTTGCGCCGGGACCAATCTATACCTATATAACAAATTCAAAAGGAAAGGATGGAAAGGGAGACGAAGCCCACACCTGAAGAACTCTTCGTACAGGGCTATCCGACCGGATCGGTCGGAGGTCACCCTGTCCTCGAGTCTAGGCACGGACAATTGGATGAAAATGAGGACTTTGTACCTACTTCTAAGGTCTTTTACTTCCTCGGTTATCATGGTGGAAGCCACCCCCCATGCTGCCAAATCAGAGCTGACTGCCGGAGGAGAGGTCGGACAGGCTGGGGACGCCGAAGCTACCCTAGCTGGGACTACCCTAGATGGAGGTGCCTTAGGGGAGACGCTTGGGGTGGCGGTTGGGCATCTACCGCGGGACAGTCATGGATAGTGATACCCCCAATCGGCAGACGCTTACGATGGACTAAGGGAACCTCCTCCTTATCCGAGGATCGGGAGGAGCTCACAACGGGCCTCTTACCTCCCAAATGGCACGGCGATCCATGGGTGCAAGAGAAGGGAGACCAAAAGCAAAAGGGAGGCAAAAAAGGGGACTGACCTGATATCGGGGAAAGAAAGTGGAAGCTGGAAGTTTCAGACTCTGAAGGTTCAGAGCTTAGAAGGAAGAAAACATCGAAGAAGACGATGGTAGCATAAAGGTCGCCCTCAGGCGCGAGGGGCAGTTTTATACTGATTTTTGAATTGCCTCGCCTAAGGCATCGCCACATGGTCTTCTACTATTGCACGGAACATCCAGCTGTCGACGATCCCGCCAGCGCCTGAGGTGCAACGTCTCGGATCTACCCAAGGAGCGGGATTTACGGCCAATGATAAGACATGGGGAGCTGTGGAGAAATAATGGCGTCCGCTTTCTCCCACTCTTCGAGAGATATTCTCTCGGTGCGCCCAGTGCTGACGTTATCTTCCGCGCTTTCATTTGATTACGGAAGGTTTTCGAAGCGACATAGCCTCGGAAGAGCACGCCACACCCCCAATAACTAAAGGCGCACGAAAGCCAGCAGATGTTACAAATTTTCGTGCTCATTTCTTCCAAGGGTCAACGAACACATGGCCCCTCGAGCTCAGGAGTGGGGGGCATCTGATGTGGCCGATAGTGCCACGTGGACATTAATGACGAAGCTAACCAACGGCGAAGACAGAAGCAAATGGCTGCGCCTCTCTAGAACGGCCCCGCTCTTCGGCGGGCCGGGCTTCTTCGAGTCGGCCTCAGCGGCCGCACCTCTCCAGGGCGGCCCCGCTCTTCGATGGGCTGCGCTTCTCCGAGCCGGCCTCAATGGCTGCGCTTTTCCAGGGCGGCCTCGCTCTTTAGCGAGCCGCGCTTCTCCAAGTCGGCCCCAGCGGCCTCGCCTTCTCCGAACCGACCCCAGCGGCCCAGACTTCTCCGAGCCGGCCTCAGCAGCCCCAACCTTTCCAAGCCAGCCCCAGCGGTTCGAACTTCTCTAAGCCGACCCCAACAGCCTCGACTTCTCAAGGTCAGGCCCACCTACCACCTAACCTATACCGTCTGACACAGCCAGTTCCACCTACCACCTGGCCTACGCAGCCTGATGCAGCCAGGCCCACCTACCGTTTGACCAACGCAGTTGATGGGACCAAGCCCACCAACCGTCAAGCCATGTGCTCGATGAGACCAGGCCCACCAACAAGCTTCTATTCATGTAATCACCACGAGCTTAGCAAACATTACTCTTCATAGAACTCCATATGGCTAATCCCTAAACGGATACCGAAGGTCTATAAAAAGGATAAGAGAATCCAGAATAAAGGGTACGTCTAGTCACACACCCTCTAACCTAAGAATATCCTCCGATTCTCGAGGGCCTTCTTCTCCTTTAGAGCTTCTTCAAGTTCTCTTTACTATGACCTCGGTTGCTAACTTGACCTCGGAGGGTCCCCGCCGGAGCAACCTTCGGTCCCGGGACTTCTTGTAGGCTACCCGCTCCGAAGAAAGCTGCACAAGCAAACAGAGTCTTTCCCGATGGTTTGGTTTTAGTGATCGAGCGTCAACACATTGGAACCTGATGATGCTCAATCACTGATCCTGAACGTCGGGGACGGACTAATTCTCGAACCTTCGCTTCACCAGGTTGCCTGCAAAGAAGTCCCAGGACCGGAGAGGATTCTCTGATGGAACCCTCCGACGCCCAAGTTAGCAATTGAGTCACAGCAGAAGAGGAGCTCGAATGAGCTCTTTTTAGATGAAAAGGTACTCCATGAGAAGGAGGGATTCCTCTCTGGGCCTTAGGATAGCGATTTTTTCTAGGTTATCGCACTTACATGTTTATTGAGTGGATTCACCATTTTATAGGGGTTGACCCTGGCATGATCACGTGGGATTCCGTGAAGAAGAAATGTCCGCGGAGTTCTTGGGAGTTGCGTGAATCTACGCTGATTGATGGGTCCAGTCTCATCGGAAAGGGAGAAAACGGCAATTGATGGGCTAAGTCCCATCAGCCAGCGGAGCTATTGGGTAGTTAGGTCCAGTCCCATCAGCAGCGTGGCCAGTGGGTAGTTGGATCTGGCGTTGTCATGCGGCGCGGGTCAGAGAGGTAGCGTCCCGAGCTACCAAGGCCGTGTTGGGGCAGATTTGAGGAAACCGGAAAGTCTCGACTCTCCCGGGGGAGCCGAGGCTTATCTGGGTCGGCCAGGGGTGGCCGGGGCAAACCTCGCCGACTAGGACGTGCCGGGGTGGGGCCGACCAGGAATGGTCGGGGCTGACTCGGTGGGCTTGGAGACGCAGGGCCGAGAAGGGCCGACCAAGAATGGTCGGGGCCGACTCGGCGGGCTTGGAGACGCCGGGGCCGAGAAGGACCGACCAGGAATGGTCGGGGCCGACTCGGCGATCTTGGAGACGCCGGGGACCGAGAAGGGCCGACCAGGAATGATCGGGGCCGACTCGGCGGGCTTGGAGACGTCGGGGCCGAGAAAGGCCGACCAAGAATGGTCGGGACCGACTCGGCGGGCTTGGAGGTGCCAGGGCCGAGAAGGGCCGACCAGGAATGGTCGGGCCGACTCGGCGATCTTGGAGACGCCAGGGCCGAGAAGGGCCGACCAGGAATGGTCGGGCCGACTCGATGGTCTTGGAGGTGCCACGGCCGAGAAGGGCCGACCAGGAATGGTCGGGCCGACTCGACGATCTTGGAGACGCCGAGAAGGGCCGATCAGGAATGATCGGGGCCGACTCGGCGGTCTTGGAGGTGCCGGGGCCGAGAAGGGCCGACCAGGAATGGTCGGGGCTGACTCGGCGATCTTGGAGACGCCGAGACCGAGAAGGGCCGACCAGGAATGGTCGGGGCCGACTCGGTGACCTTGGAGACGCCGGGGCCGAGAAGGGCCGACCGGGAATGGTCGGGGCCAACTCGGCGGGCTTGGAGACGCCGGGGCCGACCAGGAATGATCGGGGCCAACTCGGCGGGCTTGGAGATGCCAGGGCGCACTAATGTTTTGGTTTTATCAAAATTACCCTTGTGGCTACATTAGCCACATCAGATGCCCCCCGCCCCTGAGCTCTAAGGACCACGCGTCTACAATCCTTTGGGCGAAAGGGGCGCGAAAATTCAAAAAGAATGATTGCTTTCTTTAGTGCGCTTTAAATGGATTGATGTGCTGGCGCTTTGTTTCGAGGCAGTGTCGCTTCGAAGATCTCCCGTAATCATGCGTTAAATGGTGATGACGTTGGCGCCGGACGCTCGGAGAAGGGGCTCATTGGGTGATGAAAAAAGGTAAGGATATCATTACCGCTCTATTTTCTATGGCCCGCGATTGGTCGGGGATCACGTCTTCTGGAGCGGATCGAGGCGGCACGCCTCGGGCGCAGACGAGATTTTCGGCTGACAGCCTGCAACGCAATGGACGCGCGATAGATGGCGGGATCTGGTGCGGTGTTAGCTGGAGACGGGGGCTATAAAAACCTCTCCAGGGCCTGTAGAAACTTTTACGCTGCCATTGCTTTCTTCTACTTTCTTCTTCACTGAGTTCTTCTGCGACCCGAGTCTTTCCAACTTCTAGGTTAGTTTCATCCCTTTTTTACCTATGGACCGTCGTGCCATTAGGGAGGGCAAGAGACCCATAGAAGAGTCTTCCCAATCTAGCAGTGAAGACCAGGCCCCTGTAGCTAGAAGTCGAATGCCTCAGTCGGTGGGCGGTGTTGTCATCCGTGGTCAATCGGGGGCAGTAGGACCTCCGACCACCTCTGTCCTATTAGGGTAGTCCCCTTGTCCTCTCACCGTCCGGCGCTTCCTCCGACGGTGAGTTCTGATCCAGCGGGGCCAGCTGGGGTGGCTTCTACCATGACCTCTAAGGACGTAGAGGCCGTTAGAGCTAAATACCATGTCCCTGACTTCATTGGCCTGCCTGCGCCGGGGCCCGAAGATAGGGTGACCTCCGACCATCCAGGTCGGGTCACTCTATACGAAGAGTTCTTCCGGTGCGGGCTGCGCCTTCCTTTCCATCCTTTTTTCCTTAATCTCTTAGATAGGTATAGGTTAGTGCCGGCACAGTTGACTCCGAACTCGATTCAGATCATCTGCGCCTTTGTCATCCTTTGTCATTTCGAGGGGGCCGGCCCAGAGCTATCTCTGTTCCGAGCTTTCTATAAGCTCCGCCGCCAAGGTGAGGGTGCCTGGTGGGCATTTACCGCCAGGCCGGATAGAGCTTTCCCCTTGGGCCTTCGTCCAAAATTAGGGGGTGGAAACCTAGATTTCTTTTTGCCCACGTCGAGGAGGTCAGGGCCGCTTGGAGGGAGCCCGATACTAGCTAGCTCCAACGAAGATTCCACCGTAGGGGATAGGGATAAGGAATTATTCACCCAACTGTCCAACTGTCAAATCCCCGATTACAAGGAACTCCTGTTCGAGGAGAACCTGGTAGAAGCCGAGTTAGCCCCGCCGACCGGTAAGCTTAGCGCCTGAATTCTTTTGTCCGTCCTTCGATTTACTGTATGCCGTTACTGATGCTCTTCATTCTTTTTTGTGCAGCAATGAGGGTTTCTGCCAGCGACTTTGAGGCCGTTTTGAGGCAGAAAAGGCGGACGACCGGAGAGTCGTCCAGGCCGGCAAAGAAACGCTGGGGAAGGGAGCCGGCGAGGCCGGCCGCAGCCCCCACAGCCCCGACGCCCGCGGGGGAGCCGGCTGAGAAGAAGCCGGTTGTAGGAGCGGCCCGGAAGCCAGTGAGGGCCGAAATCGAAGAAGGGGAGATCCCGGCCACCACCGAGACGATGGTGGTGGTTTTGGATGGAAAGGAAGAAGCTCCCACCGCCGCCGATGTGCCCGAGGCGAGGCGGGTTACTGTTGCTGTTGGCCCTCCGGCTGCTGTAGAGCCGGAGAGGGAAGGTGCTCCCCCAACCGCCAGCGAGGGGGAGCGGGTCGCCAAGGAGGCCCGGAACGGGGCGAAGGCGATCGAGAAGCAAAGGGGTGAGTCGGAGAGCTCATCCAGCCAATCGGCCCGGCGCCCGGCCCGCCCCCAAGCCGAAGGCCCGCAGGTGGGGCAGACGAGGCTGGTTCCCCCGGTCAGCACAATGGTGGACGCCGCGCAGGCCTTCCGCCTCCTGTCAAGAGTCCGAACTGCCGAGTTTGAAGAGGAGACGCGGGGAATGAGTCACTCCGCACTCCTATATATGGTCATGATCTCTGTTGTCCAGGTAAATTTTAAACACTTCTCATTTTTCCCATATTTCTTCTTCTTCTCATAGTTGACGCGCTTCCTCTACTACAGTTGGTCAATGGAGCATTGGGCCTTCGCGAGGCGCTGGCCCATTCTTCCACCGCAATAACCAAGGCCCTGGCGCAGGCCAATATATATAAGGAGAGCATGGCGCAGGCCGAAAGCCTTGCTCGCCTTCATCAAGAAACCTCGGCCCGTGAGGAGAGCTAGCCGGTCGCCTGAGGGAGATGGAGAGCCGGACTGAAGCCGAGAGCGGCCGAGCCTCCGCGCCGAGGCCAAAATGGAATTGGCCTCAGAGAGATTGAAGGCTGCTGCGGCGCAGAACGAAGAGTTGACTCGGCGGCTTCAACGCGCCGAGGAGGAGACTCGGATTGCGGCAGAGAGAGCGGCCGCCGCGGAGAAGTCGGCAGCGGAGGCGGGCTCGAAGAAAGCTGGGGCGGTGGCCTGTGCTGACGAGGCCAGCGCCCACGCCGAAGAGGCCGAGAGCAAGGCCTGGGAGGCCGAGGCCAGAGCGCAGCGGGCCGAAGCTGAGGCGGGGCAGGCCGTCTCCAATTATAAGGCCTCGCCGGAGTTCAAGCAAGAAGTCGTCGAGGCCAGCCTCGATGCTTATATTTAGGGCTTCGAGATGTGCAAGGTCAGAGTATCCGCGGTCCTCAAGATCGATATTGCTGAACTTGAAGACGTCGACCTGGGGATTCTGACGAGGAGCCCGCTAGAAAAAAAGGATGAAGAGAAGCCCGGCCCTGGTGAGCCTTGAGTTATTCTTCTTTACTTTATTGTATGTAACCGGCCTCATGCCCAATTTTGTACCTTTCTTCAATAGTTAATGAAAAAGGCTTTTCCTCCCAACTTCTTTGTGTTTTGATCCATCCGGTCTTTCTTCTTTCGAGAAAAACGCCTTACTGTGCTTTACTTCTTGTGGCCAAATCGTATACGCTGACGATGTCGAAGCTAAATATAGTATCTTCTGAGATGTTCCGTGACTCCGGACTTAGCCAATATTCGAATGCGTCTCTAGGATGTAGGTCGGCCATGTGAACAGTCACTTAAAATGTTTTGTGCTGTCGTAGATTGTTTGCAAGAAGGCTCGCTTACGTATGAATCCCCCAAAGGCTTGGAAAGATCTCCGGGCGACTCGACGCCAAGCCTAACTTTGGAGGCGTCCGGATTGACCAGAGATGGCTGAGGCTGATTCTGCCGTTGTGAGGGGTTTGCGTGTCGCCTGAAAGGTGACTCGGCCGGGTACAAAGCTGCTAGGATCTTAACCGACTCGGGGCACCGCCGTGCCGGGGCCGAGTGGTGTCCCATTAGCCGCGATGCCGGCGAGCTCCTTTTGAACCGCTTCAGGGGTTTGTGTGCTGCCTGAAGGGCGACTCTACCGGTTACAGAGCTGCTAGGGTCTTAACCAATTCGGGGGCACCGCCGTGCCGGGACCGAGTGGTGTCCCGTTAGTTGCGATGCCGGCGAGCTCCTTTTGAACCGCTTCAGGGGTTTGTGTGCCGCCTGAAGGGCGACTCGACCGGGTACGAAGCTGCTAGGGTCTTAACCGACTCGGGGGCACCACCGTGCCGGGGCCGAGTGATGTCCCGTTAGCCGCGATGCCAGCGAGCTCCTTTTGAACTGCTTCAGGGGTTTGTGTGCCGCCTGAAGGGCGACTCGACCGGGTACGGAGCTGCTAGGGTCTTAACCGACTCAGGGGCACCACCGTGCCGGGGCCGAATGGTGTCCCGTTAGCCGCGATGTGGCGAGCTCCTTTTGAACCGCTTCAGGGGTTTGTGTGCCGCCTGAAGGGCGACTCGACCGGGTACAGAGTTGCTAGGGTCTTAACCGACTCGGGGGCACCGCCGTGCCGGGGCCGAGTGGTGTCCCATTAGCTACGATGCTGGTAAGCTTCTTTTGAACCGCTTCAGGGATTTGTGTGCCGCCTGAAGGGCGACTCGACCGAGTACGGAGCTGCTAGGGTCTTAACCGACTTGGGGGCACCGCCGTGCCGAGGCCAAGTGGTGTCCCGTTAGCCGCGATGCCGGCGAGCTCCTTTTGAACCGCTTCAAGGGTTTGTGTGCCGCCTGAAGGGCGACTCGATCAGGTACGGAGCTGCTATGGTCTTAACCGACTCGGAGGCACCGTCGTGCCGGGGCCGAGTGGTGTCTCGTTAGCCGCGATGCCGGTGAGTTCCTTTTGAACCGCTTCAGGGGTTTGTGTGCCGCTTGAAGGGCGACCCAACCGGGTACGGAGCTGCTAGGGTCTTAACTGACTCGAGGGCACCGCCGTGCCAGGACCAAGTGGTGTCCCGTTAGCCGCGATGCCGACGAGCTCCTTTTGAACCGCTTCAGGGGTTTGTGTGTCGCCTGAAGGGCGACTCGACCGGGTACGGAGCTGCTAGGGTCTTAACCGACTCGAAGGCATCGCCGTGCCGAAGCCGAGTGATGTCCCGTTAGCCGCAAAGTAGTCAATAGTCAATGGTGACTAGCAAGAACCTCCGTTGCCCGGAAGCTAGGGGGAATGGCCCGAGAATGTCCATTCCCCACTGAGCGAAGGGCCATAGAGCCGAGAGTGGGCTCAGTGGGGTAGACGGTTGATGTTGGATGTGTGCATGGCGCTGGCAACCATCGCATTTCTAACTAATTTAGCCGCATCCTCCCTCATAGTGAGCCAGAAGTATCCCTGACGAAGGGCCTTTTGGGCTAAGGATCTGCCTCCCAGATGGTTTCCACAGATACCCTCATGGATTTCTCTGAGGATGTAGTCGGCGTCGGCAGGTCCCACACACTTGAGCAGGGGATAGGAGAACGACCTTTTGTATAGACGCCCATCGAGAGGATGAATTTGGAGGCTCTCCACTTGAGCAGCCTAGCCTCGTTGCGGTCATCAGGGAGTGTGTCATCAGTGAGATAACGAACGTATGCGTCCATCCATGTGGGCTCTTGGGTGAGCGGAAGGATTTCCTCGCTATCCTCTATACTGGGTCTTTCCAAATATTCAATGTAAGCATCCCTTGCCATACCGTCGGCAGAGGTGGCCAGATGAGAAAGGATGTCGGCCTTGGCATTTTCGCTCCATGAAATATAACTAATATTGAAATAAGCCAGCGGGGAGGTCAGGAGCCGAACCTTGCCCAAGTATTAAGTCATAGCAGGGTCACGCACCTCGTACTCCCCATTGATTTGCCCAGAGATGAGTTGTGAGTCCGTGAAAGCTCTGAGATGCCTTATTCCAAACTCCTGGGCTAGCCTTAGTCCGGCCAGCAAGGCCTCGTACTCAGCTTGATTGTTGGTGGCTTCGAATAGAAATCGCATGGCGCATTCTGTCCTCTCTCCGCCTGGTCCGGTAAGAATGAGGCCGATGTCGCTTCCTTGAGAGTTTGATGCGCCATCCACATGAAGGATCCAAGTTTCCCCATCTCCCCCTGGCTCGGGCTCGCACTGTTCCTTGGTAACCTCTTCAGTCATCTCCTCTGCCCAGGTGCATTCAACTAAGAAGTCATCCAAAACTTGGGACTTCAGAGCCAACTTCAGAGCCGATCGAGCCTGGAAAGAGAGGTCGAACTCTCCCAGCTTGATGGCCCACTTGGCGAGTCAGCCTGAGGTATCTGGACGAGCCAGGATGGCTCGCAGGGGTTGATCCGTGAGCACCACAATAGGATGGGCTTGAAAATACGAGCGGAGACGCCGAGCGGAGACTATCAGGGCGAAGATAACCCTTTCCGTTTTGGAGTACCTGACTTCTGCGTCATGAAGGACCTTACATAATAGACAGGCCTTTGAGTTCCATCAGCGTCGAGACGTACCAAAACTGAACTAACGGCTTCCGAAGAAGCGGCTAAGTGGAGAAAAAGACTTTCCCCGTCTCTTGGCTTGGAAAGGAGCCGTGGAGAGGACAGAAGTGCCTTCAATCCGTCGAAGGCCCTCTGGCAATCGTCTGTCCACTCGAAGCTATTCATCTTCCGCAAGGCCTTGAAGAAGGGCAAGCATCTCTCGGCCGATTTGGAGAGAAAACGACTTAGAGCCGCTATCCTCCCGGTTAATCGCTGCACTTCCTTCTTGCTGGACGGTGGCCTCATATCGAGTATGACGCTGATCTTCTCTAGGTTCGTCTCGATCCCCCGCTGGGTCACTATGAAGCCCAGGAACTTGCCTGCCGTGACCCCAAAAGCACACTTCTTGGGGTTCAGCTTAACTTGGAAGCGACGAAGGTTGTTGAAGGTCTCCTCTAAGTCGGAGACGTGATCAGAGGCGCGGGTGCTCTTTGTCAGCATATCGTCTACATAGACTTCCATATTCCGGCCTAGCTAGTCCTGGAACACTCTGTTCATCAATCTTTGGTAAATTGCCCCCGCGTTCTTAAGGCCAAAAGGCATCACTTTGTAGCAATAAATGCCCTTTTCCGTCACAAAGGAGGTGTGCTCTTCGTCGTTGGGGTCCATCCTTATCTGATTATATCCTAAGAAGGCGTCCATGAAGCTGAGGAGTTCGTGCCCGAAGGTGGAATCCACCAGCTGATCAATTCTTGGCAGGGGAAAGCTGTCTTTTGGACACGCCTTGTTGAGATCGGTAAAGTTTATGCAAATCCTTCAGCTTCCATTTGCCTTACGCACCATAACCACATTGGCCAGCCAACTGGGGTAGTGTGCCTCCCGGATGTGGCCGGCACTGAGTAGCTTGTTGACTTCCTCGTCAATAGCCTTTTGTCGATCAGGAGCAAAGCTTCTCTTCTTTTGGCGGATTGGACGGTGCGCGGGTCAATGTTGAGCTTGTGGGTGATCACTTCTGGAGGGATGCCGGGCATATCAGACACTGACCAAGCGAAAACATCTGAATTAGCCCGCAAAAAGGCTAAGAGATGCTCCCGGTCTTCTGGGGGAAGGAGTCCACCGACACGGACGGTTCTTGCCGGGTCATCTCCAAGAGGAAAGGTTAAAAGATGTTCAGCTGGTTCCCCTCCCTTGTTAGAGTCTCTGGGGTCGGATGCTTTAAAAGTTGGTTCAGCTTCCAGAGGACTTGATGCCGCGTGATAATAGGGCAGGACTGGGCTGACCTCACCGCGCATCTCTCCGACTCCTCCACTAGTGGGGAACTGCACCAATAGACGCCGGGTGAAAATAACTGCATCCAAAAGGTTCAAACCTGGACGCCCGAGAATGGTATTATACGCCAAGGGAACCCTCACAACCATGAATTTCATAATTACTGTGCTTTGACATGGCGTTCCGGCTGTCACAGGCAAAGGTATTTCACCTTCAACCCTTACGGAGTCTCCAGTAAAACCGACCAAAGGGGTCGCCATAGGCTGAAGGGAGTCCAAAGATAATCTCATCCGAGCAAAAGCATCGTAGGTAAGGATGTCAGCTGAGCTGCCACTATCAACTAATATCCTCTTTACAGGGTGCTTGGCGATCGTCATAGAGACGACGACGCCTTCATTGTTTATATTATCTACGATAGCATATCCCCCCCAGGAATTACATTACTCGGTGCCTCCTCCTCCCTCGGCCCCTTAGATGCGGAGGCTGACCCCAGGACACCATTCCAACCGTCCGCTCTATGGGGGCGTTGTCGACCGGGGCCTGAACAGGCGGAGGCCCCATGAGGGTCGACAGCGGCTGCTGCGCCTTCTGAATATACTTGCCGAGGTAGCCCCGCTGAATGAGCTCCTCGATGGCCCGCTTCAAGCTGTAGTAGCTGTCAGTGTCATGGCCATAGTCCCGATGGAATCGGCAGTAGCGGCTTTTGTCGCGGGGAGGACCTTTCTTCATGGAAGGAGGACGCTTGAGGTAAGGCTCGCCTTCGATCCCTATCAGAATGTGAGATCGAGGGGCGAGAAGAGGTGTGAGCTTGCTCTCGTCGGGGACAGGGCTTCTACGCCTGTTGTCGGATCGGCGAGGCAGGTCAGCTCGCCGGTGTCGAGGGGGGCCGCTTGGCTCAGATCGAGCGGGCTTGTGGCTGGAGCTCCTTGAAGATTCTCGGCGGGTGAAGTCGGCTTCATTCGCACGGATATACTTTTGAGCCCAGAGGAGGAGGTTGGAATAAGAGCCCGGGGCTTCTTATCCAAAGAAAAGGTGAAGCGAGACGGGAGAAGTCCCCGCTTCAACGCCAGCGTTGCTACCGCGTCATCGAGATGGTAGACTTCGAGGGCGGCAGCCTTGAATCGGGACACAGTCCCGCAGCGACTCTCCCTTCTTCTGGCGCACGGAGAAGAGGTTGTCCACTACCCTTGGAATTCGTTGGCAGGCGTCGAAATGTGCCAAGAATGCCTTCTCCAGCTCTCGGAAGGAGTCGATGCTGCGAGGGGACAAGCGCTGAGTGCCACGCGCGAGCGGCCTTCCGCAAAGTGACGGGAAAGGCCTTGCAAAGAATGGCATCTGAAGCGCCTTGGACCTGCATCATTGTTTTATAAGTCTCGAGATGGTCGAGAGGATCTATCGTACCATCGTACGGGTCCACCTGGGGGAAGTGAAATCTGAAGGGGACAGGCTCCTCTAATATCCAGCGGGTGTAAGGAGGACGGGTGTCGAACTCTTCCTCCGACTGATGATTGATTTTCCTGGCGAGCTCGTCCAGCCGCCTGTTGTACTCCTCCAGGCGCTCCTCCGCCTATCGGCTGATTGTTGGGGCCCTCCAAGATGGCTCGGAAGAGGAAGAAGAAGAAGACGGAGGAGACGAAAGTCGGGACTTTCGCTTTGGCTCCTCTTGATGACGCGGCCCAGGAGGGAATTTGCTGGGGCCACGATCAGGGGACCGTGGCCGCTTGGAGGGCTCGTGGCGGGGCTTCCTAGGGGAAGCCGGGCGACGACCGTCCTCCCGTCGACCGGCCTCCCGCCGTGGAGAACCTCCCCTCGCCGACAGCTGACTGACGGAGGGAGCGGTTTGGTGCTGGGTGGCCACAGACTGCTGCTGCTGGAGCCCGTGGACCATAGCAATGAGAGTTTGGACTTGCTAGGAGAGGGTCGCCCTGCGTTCGATGGTGGGCAGGTGACTGAAGGATCGACAGCAGGGGGGTTGACCTCCTGTTGCCTAACTGGCAGGGAAAGCCCCACTAGACAGCTGATGGAAGCGTCCTGAGCTCGTGTCACCACCATGGCTTCAAAGAGAGAAGGGAGGGAGGGGAGTAGAGTTTGGCCAGATGTAGCACAAGGAAGCCCTGAGATACTTGCTGCATTCTACACCAACTTTTTTTTTCCCCTTCCTGGCACGCCAATCTGATGACGTCCGATCACTGATCCTGAACGTCGGGGACGAACTGATTCTCGAACCTTCGTTTCACCAGGTTGCCTGCAAAAAAGTCCCAGGATCGGAGAGGATTCTCCGATGGGACCTTCCGACGCCCAAGTTAGCAATTGAGGTCACAACAGAAGAGGAGCTCGAATGAGCTCTTTTTAGATGAAAAGGTGCTCTCCGGGGAGGAGGGATTCCTCTCTAGGCCTTAGGATAGCAATTTTTTCGAGGTTATCGCACATACCTGTTTATTGAGTGAATTCACCTTTTTATAGGGGTTGACCGTGGCATGATCACGTGGGATTCCGTGAAGAAGGAATGTCCTCGAAGTTCTTGGGAGTTGCGTGAATCTACGCTGGTTGATGGGTCCAGTCTCATCGAAAAGGAAGAAAACGGCAGTTGGTGGGCTAAGTCCCATCAGCCTGCGAAGCTATTGGGTAGTTGGGTCCAGTCCCATCAACAGCGTGGCCAGTGGGTAGTTGGATCTGGCGTTGTCAGGCGGCGCAGGTCAGAGAGGTAGCGTCCCGAGCTACCAGGGCCATGTTGGGGCAGATTTGGAGGAAACTGAGAAGTCTTGACTCTCCCGGGGGAGCCGAGGCTTATCTGGGTCGCCAGGGGTGGCCGGAGCCAACCTCGCCGACTAGGACGTGCCGGGGCAGGGCCGACCAGGAATGGTCGGGGCCGACTCGGCGGGCTTGGAGACGCCGGGGCCGAGAAGGGCCGACCAGGAATGGTCGGGACCGACTCGGCGAGCTTGGAGACGCCGGGACCGAGAAGGGCCGACCAGGAATGGTCGGGGCCGACTCGACAGGCTTGGAGGTGCCGGGGGCCGAGAAGGGCCGACCAGGAATGGTCGGGGCCGACTCGGCGATCTTGGAGACGCCGGGGGCCAAGAAGGGCCGACCAGGAATGGTCGGGGCCGACTCGGCGATCTTGGAGACGCCGAGGGCCGAGAAGGGCCGACCAGGAATGGTCGGGGCCGACTCGGCGCTCTTGGAGATGCCGAGGCCGAGAAGGGCCGACTAGGAATGGTCGGGGAGACGCCGAGGCCGAGAAGGGCCGACTAGGAATGATCGGGGCCGACTCGGCAGGCTTGGAGACGCCGGGGCCGAGAAGGGCCGACCAGGAATGGTCGGGGCCGACTCGGCGATCTTGGAGGCGCCGGGACCGAGAAGGGCCGACCAGGAATGGTCGGGGCCGACTCGGCGGGCTTGGAGACGCCGGGGCCGAGAAGGGCCGATCAGGAATGATCGGGGCCGACTCGACGGGCTTGGAAACGCCGGGGCAAGAAGGGCCGACCAGGAATGATCGGGGCCGACTCGGCGGGCTTGAAGATGGCGGGGCGCACTAATGTTTTGGTTTTGTCGAAATTACCCTTATGGCTACATTAGCCACATCAGAACCACAACCTCCACACCATCTACTTCATACCCACAATACGGCACATCCAAGCTAGTCCAAACATAAACTGTAAAATCATTTGGCCATTGCAAATCCTTAGCTCCTGAACTTCCTAAAGCTCACGAAAAGAACATCCACTTATACAGGTTGGGTCACTTGCAATTTAAGAAAGCTTATTCCCGAGAGCTTTCATCTGAAATTCTTATCCTGAAGATAACAATATAAACCCTTAAACTAGGGTCTCCAACAATGCCCAAATCAATAATGCGCTGATCAATGCACTTAATCATATCACCTCAACTGTCCATAATTCCAATTTGCTGGTAGACGGAGACACCTAGTATAAGTTTAAACTACAACAATCACAGCTCGACCATGCACTATGCCCACTTTAGTGCCTACATGCAAGACTCACATCTGGCATTTGCTCAAGCACCACAAACCGATTATCCCTCTTAAAAACATTCCCAGCTTTTGATTACCAGCCTTGCACAGGACCTTCCATGAGACATCACAAATCAGCTCAGATATGTTAGAAGCCTGTTTGGTTTTGTTACAAGTGGGCTATTGCTTAGCCCACTTCACTAAAATCAACTTGATTACCCTTTGGAACAAAGTTACTCTGGTTATTTCCCCCGTCCACAGGCTACTTTGAAAACCAGCTCCAGCTGCATTTCAGTTTGTGCATCATTTCAGAAACTTACTCGGCTTCAAAGCCAACTCAAATACCTAAAGTGGGCTCGACTTCAAAGTAAACTCAATTACCTAAAGCCAACTCCAATAACTAAAGTGACTCAAATACCTACAGACCCTTACCTTCTGCATATGCAAGCATGTCCTTCCCATATCTCTATGCAGAATTCAATTAAATATAGTCCATAATATCATAACACAAATGCAAGCCTATAAGCTCAACCTCCTTCAATCATCGTGAAAGAAAGCATAAATAATTGACATTAAGATCCGCAGGGTGCAGGGTGCAGTATGCCACCAAATAAGGCTTGCAAATAATCCAACAAACTAATCCAATAGAATCTCAAATCATCACCACCAAAGTACAATTTTACATTTTATAAAGTAGTGCAAAAACAACATATTAATGGTTCTGAGAAAGCCATTGCAATCTCAAGCATCACAGCTAACTACATGAGATGGCCTAGCTTTTTTTTTTGTGTGGAAAAAATAGAATTATAATAAGGAACATAACATATAAGCCTTGCTAATGCTATCTAGGATCAGCATAATTCCTTTGTTTTGCAACTATTGTTCTAATCAGACTATCCCCTTTGTTTAGGCAATAGAATTTTTGCATAACTTACTTTCAGATAGCCTTACACACAAGCAAGCTACCCCTTAAGGACTTTGTTAGACCTCAGTTGCCCAAACCCAGATCATTTCAGTTGGTTTTCCTCGCCATAATGTCATCAACTGCTGCAAGTTATACACTTCATTTAGTATATTTATTACAAACCATATACCTCAAAACAATACCACCAATCCACACTCAAAATTCTCATCATTGTAATATTCATATCTCATGCTTAAGCCCTCATCAATACTCAAAATAGTATTGCCAACCTTGCTTTCATCCCAGGAAATCATCCTTTTCATCCTCAATAACATGGATCCTCCTGGACTGGGCGACCTAGAGTTTATCCAACATTCACTAATTAATGTGGTATAATATGACTGAGACATAAAAACCTTCAAAACTATAACATTGAAACAGTATGCTTTTTGAGGAATATTAGCATAAGATGCCACCCAAAAAGTTCTCAACAAATAACACCACATTATCCATAAGCAGTAAATACCCGTGCCCTACTACAAATATCAATAGTTAGTTCATAAACCATGATCTCCAGCACCTACCAAGAGTGAACTCATCTCATCTCAACTGTTACTTGTAGCACTCACATTTTTCATCCATGCACTCAACTTACTCTTTGAGGACTTGTTTTACCTGAACTTCACCAAGCTACTACCTCTACTCTTGACATTCAGTATAAAGTCACAAGTGAAATCGTTTTTTTAGCAATTCTCCAAGTAAATACATACAAAAAGATTGTCACATTAAAGAAGTTTATTGTTAAGAGACTACTACACATACTCAACAATGATTTAAGCATCATACACTGTTCTCATATAGAACAATTACAGATCAAAAGATTGACTTATAGTTTCTGGGAATCAAACATTTAAACTTTAAATCACAATCTAACCGGATTACATAATTTTAAAGGTCATAAATCAATTATCTACCCCATCTTTTTCAATATGAAAACTGAGATATGCTGATAGACACATAATCGGTTAAAGTGATTCCTGTTAATTTCCAGATAATGAGGAAAAAGAATACATGTCCAACACGAACCCTAAGAGACAAGGCAAATTTTATAACAATGTCTCAAGAAAGCAGAGCAATCTATAACCATCATATGACGTAACACATCACGAATCCCTGAAAGACAATCTTTTCATGTACGTCATCATAATTTGAATGATTCAAATTCCTCATATGCAAATTTCCAAATAGCATAGTATATAAATGACATTCAAAAATAAATGTATATAATCAAAATTCGCATCATATTAATCAGGTCTCAACAAGCATTCTAAATAGTTAAATTCAAAACCCTAAAAATCCATAAAATACGACCAAATTAAAACTTAATGATCCGTCTCAAACGAAAATAAGATGTAAACTTTCCGATCGAGTTCCAAACCCTAGAACTGTTCCAAGAGACCGAATAGAACCCCGAGAGGACCGGCACAGGCTGACCTAACGGTAGGACTTCTGGAAGCGAGCGCGAGCGCCACGGCCACCGAACTTCTTGGGCTCGCAGCGGCGGGGGTCGGCGACGAGAAGGGTGCGGTCGTATCTAACAAGTATGTCCTTGATCTCCTTCTTGGACTGTTCGTCGACGTACTTCTGGTAGAAAGCGACAAGGGCCTTGGCGATGCTCTGGCGGATGGCGTAGATCTGGGAGGTCTTCCCACCGCCGCGGACGCGGATACGCATGTCGACACCAGCAAAGCGCTGGCGTCCGAGGAGGAGGATAGGCTCGAAAGCCTTGTAGCGGAGGATCTCCGGCTTCACCAGCTCGATGGGGCTCCCGTTCACCTTGATCAGCCCGCGTCCCCGCTTGCAGTACGTCACCGCCACCGCTGTTTTCTTGCGGCCGAAGCACTGCACAGATTCCGTCGCCATGGTTGGGGAATACCTGAAGCTCGGAACAAGTGGGAAAGAAAGAGGGCCGAGAACAAACCCTAGGAGCCGCAGAGGCAAGGGGGAGGGGAAGAGGCAAAGGCGTTATAAAGGGTAGAGAACGCTAGGGTTTAGGGAACACATAAGCGGCCAGCTCGTGTAATTTATTTATGATTTTAACCTAATAATATTAAGAAATGACGAGGTGTTTTGTATAAAATTTTTTACCAAAGGTTCCGGTGCTGGAAACGCCGAGACATATCATATTATGATTCCGTTGAGAATTAAGAGAGAGAAAAAATATTATGTCATGAACTCCTCACATAAAAGACCTAAAATTTTGATTATCTAGAACCACCTAGTCCCAAAAAATCTATTTGGCTTTTATTAGATCATTTTAAATATTATTAAATATTCATCTTTTTTTAAAATAAGTATTTACTATTATTAAATCATACGCCAATGCAAAATCTAATAATCTCACATTGGCTTATTCCTATCTTCAAATTCATATCCTTCATGTATCATTTCATATCCATCCATCTATTTACCTACATATCCATTAAAATCTTCGTTCAAATATATTTTTTCTTTTTGTAGTATTTCTTGCATTACATCATTTATGTCTTTCCAAAATTATATCTTAGTTTGTTGATCTAATCCTACTTGTGGTGTATATGGTGTATATGCACTAATTATGTTAATTATATTATTCTCAATTATAAATTTTAGTGATATAATCCTATCTTCTTTCCTAGTTATCTTAACAATGTATTTCTTAATATTCTTATTTACAATTATTCCTACTCCATTTTATTTTTATATTTTTTAATATAATATAATTTATATCCTATATTCTCTATATTCTCTATTTCTTTCACCTATCCATTTAGTCTCTTGTAAGTATATTATATTTACTTTCTTCTAATCATAGTATCCAATATCTTCATAGTTTTACCTGTTAGTGTTAGTGTTCCTATGTTCCATGTTTCTACTCTAAGCTGACTATCATGAACTAACTTCTTTACCTATACTTGTCCGTAGTGCAAGAACCCTTGCTCACTTATCACCGTACTCAAGCGTTGGTGTGGCGCCTCTTGCCCATTTCTTGAAACATCCGAAGACAGATGCAACACACCTCTTAACAAGGACGTCCTATCCTTTCGCATAGTTTGATTTACCATATTCATACTTTAAGGGTTTTAACGAAGTTTTACGCTGGCTATCAGCTACCTAACACAACCATTCTCCTTTATTCGAACTTGAAATATGTATTAGCGGAGTTAAATATATGGCGGCCTTGGCGGAGTTTGACTATAGTTATAATATATGTGGCATTATATAGGTTACGAAGCTGCAGAAATGCACTATTAAACATGATCCTAAAGTTGTTACACAGCTTTTAAAAAAAAAAGAAAAAAGAAAGTTGTGTATAGCATCTCTAGAAAGCTACGTTAGATTAGATGAATTGCTTGATAAGGATTTTCAAGGATTTAATGCTGCTAAAATAAATTATAAGATGTTTTATAGTCTTTAGTTAAAAAAAAAGTAAATAATGATGGATAAGATATATGTATGAAAATAATATTAGACCCATTTGAGTTAGATCTTTTCAACCAAGAATTGTTGCTCTTCACTTTATTTATTTATTTATTTTCCTTTATCGCTTACTTGTGCTTGTGGAGCAGTTTTGCGGCTCCTCACCTAGCCAAATCTCAAAACTGAAGCCTTTACCTTCGTAATTTTTAATAGAAAAAACTTGCTCTGATTACAACATTGAGTTAAATCCTAAACTAAAATCTTGTGGCATTCATTTAATGCTTTTTTTTCCTCAAAGTTTCTGCACCAAGAAAAAGGGAGAAAAATATGGTCTACATTTCTCCTTGCAGTACTCATCATTCAAATCTTCTCTTGCATGCAAAACAAGCAAAAAAAAAAAAAAAAAAAAAAAGAAAAGAAAACTCTGCACCAAGAAAAAGGAAGAAAAATATAGTCTATACTTCTCCTTGGATTACTCATCATTTAAATCTTCTCTTGCATGCAAAATAAGAAAAAAGAAAAAAGAAAACTCTGCACCAAGAAAAAGTGAGAAAAAATATAGTCCATATTTCTCCTTGTAGCCCTTATCAGGCCTAGTTAAATAGGTATGCCAATCTAATAGCACATAACTACAATTGCTGATAAATTATTTGGTGTAAAGCATGGCTTTCAGCCAAAAAAAAAAATCAAAAGAACTTTGAAAGATCAGAGTCCCTAATTTACTCTTAAAGATCAATGTCTAAAGTTCCAGTGGAGCTTTTTCACTGACAACTTACATGCAAGAGGCAAGCTTCCAGTTAGAAACTTTCATTTATTTTATAGTTTATAGGAAAAAACTTATTTCTAGAGTGGGAAGCTTATAGCTTATTTATATATGCTCGGGTGTCAAAATTTAATTAAATGGGACTGAGTTTTTTTTTTTTAAAGAATATTATGGGTGATAATAGGACCCAGTTTTGTTGCAATACAAAATTAAGCAGATCAATTTAAAAGATCAAATAAATTTCAATGCGAGACATATAACATTCATTCAATATAAGTTGTTACCAGACAGAAGCTTGGCAGGCCATTTTTTTAATGCAAAAATTTTCATTGAGCATTTCAAATATTGAATTCCTTCGTCATTCAAGATTTGATGTGCAATTTTGCAAGGTTTTAGCATATGACTTGTTGATCTTACTAAATAGCCTTGAATCTAGCAACTGGAAGCAGCAATATTGACACCATTGAAATAAGGAAAGAGAGAGAGAGAGAGAGAAAAAAAGACTAATGCAGAATACACCATGAAATCCAAATTCTTTTCAGTAAGAATTTGTAAAGGTAAAACTGGCATGAACAGCGATGCTGACCTAGCTGGCAAAATAGACAAATTTTCTCAAGTGCATCACATGGAAAATGATTTGACTAAAAAAAAAATCAAAAATAGCTCTCCTGTGTAAATGCCTCCACAAAAAATGTTTCCACCCTCATGAATCCTAAGAATTATAAGGAAAGCAGACTAATCATAAAATTAGATTTTTAAGGAAAACAATTTTAATGAAGGCTAGGAGCCAAAATGACCATCATCTTTGGTTAATAAATTTTTGAGGCATTTAACAAACAGTCCTTAAAAAGATGGAATTATAACTATTAATTTCTGTTGATGATTCTATCACAACAGGTTAATTCTATCACTTCCAATTTCAGTACGTACTTATTTACTTATTGTGCACACTTATATCCTCAGTATACATATTTATTTGCCTTTCACTTTATATATTTATCCTATTAGTATATTTAACTGCTCATTGTACATACTTAACTGTCCATTATATGCTTATCTTATGGAGTTAAAATAAAAACAGCACAGAAATTTTTCCTTAAAGCATGGAGGGGTTGCATGTAAGGTCCCCCTAAAATTTACCGCACATCAAACCCCCTAAATTTTTTTGACGCTGCATGAGAATAATCCTGGGGTATCTTTGGTTTTCTGGGGGAGTTGGAGTAGATTTCACCACAATCAAACAATCCATTTGCAGCCCCACTCTCTGGAAGCCTATCAACCCAATGCAACCAAGTGACTAAATCCATCTAAACAAAGGTCAGTAGAACCACAGCTGATGGAAAACGACGCTGACTTCCAGTCTATATTGCCAGGAAATTCAAACATATTCATAAAACCAAACAATCTCCAGCTTGGGCACATGAAATATTCAACTTTAAGGAATTACTAATTTCAAGATATTCTAAAAATTGATGAGGCAAAAAACACAGAATATACCATCCACCACCGTACCGATTTAGTGAAACAAGAGTAAACAAAATCACTCATTTTGCTTGAAGCTCATCCTACTCTCATAATTTGAAAGATGGGGTGCATGCCATGTACCCTTCTCATTCAGGTTGCTAGAGCAGCTGTTTTACATATGGGGCACAAGTTCTTTATCATCAGCCATTGTTTGATGCAGGCAGTGTGGAAGTCATGCCCACAGTCCAGAGTTCCCAAATCCTCCCCTTCCTTGCGTTCTTCCTGCAAGAGAGCACATGACAATTTATCATGGATGCCGATCATCTATGCTAATATACAACATGGACTCCCCGTGAGATGTCCATTACATATGCAGCACACTAGCGCATGAATCTCATGCGAGTACCAGGAAAACTGACATGAATAGCAGGCAATTTTTAAAAAGTCCAATTGCCGTGGGGGAAGTGGGCTTGTGAAAATTGTGAACACTAAACTGTCATGGCTGATAGGTGAGAAATCCTTGCATGCATTGCACATGTCCAAGATCTAATAAAAGAGAAGCCTAACACCTTGAGAAATGGATTACCTGGCAAATGCAGCATGGTTCGGCTTCCGCAGGTGAATCTGATGCCACGAATGTACATTTTCGCTGCCTGAGGCACTTTAAAATCATCTCCTCACTAAGTCCAGTGCTTACATTTCCTATCCGTTCTTCCAATGCCAATAATTCCTGTGGAAAAAATGATTGTTGCATTCAGCAGACCTTCATTTGCAGTGACAATAAATAACCAAAAGGGGCTGTCTGCTACCTCATAAGACATATTATCAACGTCAAGCCGCATGTCTCTATGCCTGTCATACAAATCACCGCCCCCAAAGAATACAGACTGGTCAAAGATAAAAATATCCTGGACAAATACCACCACTGTGGGTCAAATTACATGGCATATAAGGGGAAAAAAAGCTTTTAGAACCAGTCAAAGAACCAGTTAGAAAAGCACTTTGACGATCAAAGTTCACAGATTATTGCTACCGGCATAGGCTTGCCTTCTCTATTCATTTGGAGTCGCTCTTGCATGAACTTAAAATAAGTAGCCAAGAAGGTAAATGTGTGTTTGGTTTTTGAGAACAGTTGCTTTCATTTTTAGAAAATAGAAAACTTTTGTGAAAACATGTTTGGTGATTAAGTTCTCTTTACATGAGCTCAAAATGAGTAGTCAAGAAGGTAAATATGTGTTTCTATTTTCATTTTCATAGAAAATAGAAAACTTTTGTGAGAAGGCATTTTGGTGATTGGAAATAAAAATAAATATTTGAAAAACACAACTGCAAAATAGCTTATTTATTTATTTATTTTTCTGTGCTTCTCATTGTCAGAAAAGAGCTTTTGCCTTCATTAACCAAACATGTTTTCTAGAAAACAGAAAACAGAAAATGGTTTCGAAAACCAAATACAACTTTAACCTTTTCCTTTCCCCTAAAAGAAGATAGGCCTTTCTACAACGAGCTGCTGGTCAAGGTTTCAAGACAGGCCATTCTTTTGTCAAAAGGTACCATGGCAGGAATTTGGTATCAATTTAGTGGGTTGATGGGGAGCAGCAATAAAACTATCTCAAACTTTGACAGTTCATGACTTGATGACTTATCCTTTGATGAAAAGGCTTCATGGTTAAAGTTCAGGCCAAGGTAGGATTAGCGGGGCTTTCAGAACAAGATAGGCCAACAAATAGACATTAGGTAACCTCACTAACAAGTCAACTAAAAATGAAATAAGAAATGCACATATACGTTCCTCAATTAAACTATGAAATATATCAAAAAAATTCAGGCAGAACAAAGTCCATCTGGAAAAAGCAAAATAAAGAGGGCAGAAAGAAAACCTCCTGTCCCAACAACCCCCTTCCCTCTCTCTCTCTCTCTCTCTCTGCATGTGCGCGCACATGCCGAAGCAGTAATGTGGACATTAGACAGCTGAGAGAAACACAAGGGGGGAAGCGGTGGTAAGGTGGTTCTGCTCTGATTGTTGAGGGGTTCGATGTACATCTTAACCAATGTGAAAGGAGTATAATCAAGCGGCTGTGACTGGAACAGCAGAGCCACGAACAACCATTTTATATTACATAAGTAGTTCGAGTATAAGAAAATGGAAAGGACAAACAACTTCGCACTATGATTTAAACTGATAGACTACCACAGCCATGCCCATCAACCACAAACCCAAATTAGTGGTGAGACTAGTGAAATTCGGTCAGGTCATCAAGCAAGTTGGCTGCTTGCACCGAAGCCAAATTGTGGGAACAAGAAGCAATGCTCAGGTTATGGCTACGCTCCAAATTCCCTGATCCTTTGGTGGCAAATGCAACATACACAATACTAATATGGTCATTAAACCACTGAATATATTAGTTATGCATGTAGTAATGCAGATAGCAACAAGATAATAAACACTGACCTCGAATCGTAAATTTTCACCTCGTCTGATGAGATCTAGCGCATTACGAATCTGCTACAGAGAGAAATATATGATGGACATTATGAAAAGTAGAAGAAAGAAAACTTCACACTAGAAATTTCAACACACCAGCATAATACTAGGTTGAGGTTTTATATGAAGTTTGTCTGAATATTTGTTGAGCTCATTATCCTGGCCGGTACTCACAGTTAACATGCAATCGCATGTGTATATATTAAGGTGTACTTACAGATAAATTCATGAACATTAGCACTCGCTACAAGTAACAAATATACTCTATGCATAAACCCCATGCTTTTATTATAACACCCTGTTCTTATCACTCTATAAATAAATATGATTATGAACCAATCAGCTTTCCCAGGCTGATCATTAAATGCCCAAAAAGTTCATATTATACCAAGAAAAGCATTATTTCTTGAAAGAGCATAGCTATATTAAACGAAAATTTCCATAAAGGCAATCATGAGGAAGAACGTATCAAAAGCATACCTCTGATATCACTCTGCTTCTTCCCTCTCTTGCAGCTGCCAGAGTCCGCATTGACAGGGCAATGCCTGGAACACCATCATTACGCCGGTCGATTAAAACAGCTGGCCTCAGGTATGGTTGTCGAAGGCCACGGAAACCAGCTCCAGATTGGCGGCCTCCAATCTCTTGTGAGTTAGAAGAATGGCCATGACGTGGAGGCTGAATGGTGCTCTGACCCCTAGATTCAGTGCCACCTGAAGAAACTAGGGGCCTATGAACAATTTCTGATAAACTTCGGTGATGTTGACTTGGAGAATTTTGATGAGACATCCAATTTGGTCCTGATGATTGATGAATCCCTTCACCTGAGCCAGATTGTGATGCAGGCATTGCATTTCCAGGGATGCTTCTGCTTCCATTTGTCAAACTCCGATTAGCTGGGTCTTGCACCAAATGTCTGGTATTAGATGCAGGAACAATCACTGAGTGCTCTGAAATATCGCTCCTCGGCACACTTCTTGTGTTTGATTCTTCAACAGCTGATTGCTCACCTGCAATAACTTGAGAACTTGAAGAGCTACCAATTCTTGGATTGGCAGTTCCATTCCAGGGGAAAGGGTGCATATTTGACGATGAACCAGGAAAGATTAGTGCCTGAGGTTGATCATGTGGACTCGCACCCATAGCCGCTACCCTAGATTCCACTCGCTGACTTAAAGAGTTCAGTGAAGAAGAAGGTTGATGGACAGACCAACGATTAGAACGCCTGATAGTATTCCCTTGGGGCCATAAATCAGGTGGAGCCATATCAATTTGATTTTCAGAATTTATTCTCATTCGAGTATTTCGCTGAAAGCTTCCTGTATTTCCTTCAGAACTATTAAAAGGATGCTGATCATAAGCCACTGCTCTTGCAATGGCATCCATCCTCTGGTTAGGTTGCTCTTCCAGATGAATTGCACCTGCTAGATGACTAGATGAGTTAGATATATTTAAACTAGTAATATTACTATGATACGCAGAAACCGAGCTATTCATGCTTTGGTTAAAGCGACTTGAACTTCCACTAGCTGAAGACTGCCCAGACACTCCTTCAATATTCTTTCTCTTGCACAATAAGCGTTGACCATCTAACGTACCTCCTTGTCTACCTCCACTATCATCCGACAAAAATTCAACATCCCTCGAAGAACTTCCAAAATTATCTGAAGAACCACTTGATGGAGAGATATGGTGATGCTGCAAGAAGCCTGAACTGTACGGATGAGGATATAGCCCAGGTTCTAGGTTCCGGTGGTTTATACCAACATGTGCTGCATTATAGTCTGAATTTTGAGAAAATCCATTAGAACTGGAAATTTGTGAAAATGACTGACCATTGTCCACCTGATTTCTGTTAAGATTTATATTCGCATTTTCCAAAGAATGCAAGTTGGTTGCTTCAGACCAACTTTCTTCTATCCTTGGTCCACCTCCCCTATTAACTGCCATAGAAGATGGCCATCCATATTCGATTTTTGTTTCATTATGGTTGCCCTGGTTTGGTATGTGCTCACTAGAGCTCGGTCCGCCTCTACTCCAGGTACCTAAGCTAGGACTTTCTTGGCTGGCCAGACTTCCATATGATGTATTTGCATCATCAGATGATAGTAGATGCCCCGTTAAGTTCTGGGTCTCTACTGGATTAAGAAGCAAGTTATTCCAGTATATTTGCTGATCTCCGCCTAAGTTGCTAGAATTGGACCCATTATCTGATTCAAATGTCTCAGAAAAGGACTCTACAGTACTCCTTTGCCTTTGCATCAGGTCCAGTATGTTTACCTCTAGCGGAGCTTTGAAATAAGTATTAAAGCGTACTTCAGTATAAATAGTTAGTCACACGCAACAATTCAGCTCAATGGGTTGGACAACAACAACCTGCACAAGGGGAAATACACTGACCTAAAATTTGATAAAGAATTGAAAGTATGAATAGAAACTTGCAAAATATACACTTCATAAAAGGAAAACACAACACAGATCAAAATCTAGCAATTTACAAGATCCTTAATTTAAATGAATGATATGCTTTCCTAATTAATTGTTTAAAATATAGGTTCCCATTTATACCAAATCCTTCCAAAAAAGAACCCAAAAATTAAAAAAAAAGTACAAAAAGCATTTGCTAGGAGATTTATTTTGTATGAAATTATGCCAACAATATTATTGCTTTCGCAGCAAAAAGAAACATAAACTTCAAGCTCTGTTTTTCCCATCATAACTCTCCAGTAAGCAAATTAGAGGTCTACTAGACCTAATGTAAAGTAAAGAACCAGCATAATTCACTCTATTTTTTTAAAAAAAAAGCTCCAGTCTGTGCCAGATTTTCTGTTCTAATTCTCCTTTGAGGAAGCTATCTGGTATAACTAGTTCATAAGACTCAGCGTCCATACGCTTAATTTGGTTATTTATGAAAGAAGTAGAATCATCTACATGCTTCTTAGGAATTTTAAGATACCTTCACTGACCTCTAAAGCATGATTTGAGGGTTAATGGTTAGATATGCTAGCTTAAGATTATGTGCTATTAACATAGTAAGTTAAATATTAGCTCATAAAATGAAGCCAGCAAATGTCAATGTATAAACAATCAGCCAAAGATCACTACCAGTGAATAATGATGACTGGCTCATTTGGAAATTCCAAACATCTTTATCATAAGTGTCAAAATAAGCAGGCTGGCACAAACTAATATATTTGACTCAAAAGATTTATGATGAAATTGCAAATTTGACTCGTAAGCATTATATTTCTTGTAATGAAACGTGACTCTATCATTTTTTTAAAAAATTTTAGGTCCATGTTCTGGGTTACAATAAAATTGTGTTTTCCATATGATCCAACTAAAGAAACAAAATCATAACAGCATTTCTCTAGGACAATTAGAGGCTATTTCTCTGTATACCAGAACCATAGGCTATTATGAGGCTAATATTACATGATCATGCTTGCTTCATGAGATACAAGGACACACTCTACACATTCTATTAAGAAAGCAAAATGTTAATGATAATGTGACTATAAAAAAACTTTTCTTCCTCTTCATAGTTCAAGACCTGACTAATTAATTAGGTCGGAAGGCAATAGCTTGCTCCATTATACACATCACTGAGTAGACGCCATACATGGTTTAGTTGTTAATCCTATAGGATTGAGTTTTCAATCCAACTATGAGCTCGTAAGTTGAATCAAAGTCCTTTAATAGGTTTTACTATGTCTTGAATACCCGCCCCTCTCACTATAATTAAAGCATTCACGTCATATTGTCCATGTTTCCTTCAAATTTCATGACACAGTTCAAATATTGTTCTTATACATACAATTGGCATCACATATGCACACAAACAGATGAACACCTAATGATAACCTATACAAACATACAGTGATTAGTTATCATTTCCTATTAAATTACTAGTTCCCCAATACAAGACTTGCAACTTAGTGATTCATGTATGGATATATGTACATAGAGAGAGGAAGAGGGGGAGGCAATGGGGGAGGCAATGTGCCATAACACACTTAAGTTGCCTACAGCAGTTGGACAAGATGTGACTTCATTGAGATATTAAGTTGATAAATATGATCATATAATTAGCATAACCCAGGTTTTAAATCTCATATGATAGGGCTATCCCAGTTTTTCATAGAATTAGACACACCGTCTCAACATTCGAGACAAGAGGCATCCCAAAATGCACCAATTAGGATACTAGGACGATGGTGGGATGGTTTTATCCCGACACTTAGGATGGCAACCCATCTCAGTATCCAATGGAACATCCTACCGAGATCTAAAACCATGAGCATAACCATTCCACAAGTAGATTCACGAAATTTTATGTAAGCTGTTGGTAAGAACAAATGAAGTGCACCATATATTTCCATGACATTATGGCAACATGTTTAAATCTAGTTGTGCAAAATTCAACAAGACATCAACTCTCTCAGATACAAGCCTTTCAAAATACAGTTACAGCACTAAAATTATTCACTTAGAAATACATATTTTTTTGATCTTCATCTAATTCCATTACTATTTGATGCATACCTGACATTAGATGTTCTACTTGTGCTCAGCCAATCTAAAATCAGAGGGTCTTTTTGCTAGAAACGATAGCCATGTCCAAATGAACCTATGTTGTTCAAAAACTATAATAATTGTCATTCTATTAAGAAAATTAATAGTTACGATTGTTTCCATAAACAGGTTTTAACGGTACTCGAGCATATCATGAGATGTCCAAACGTCTGCTGCAACATGTCATGACATGCATAAGCTGCCTTTTATTTCCTTGGGCATCGGTACTTCCCAACATAATATGTTTCTTTCTGTGTTGTTTCAATCATTTTCCTCTCTGGTACTGTCCGGATCTTTTCTTCCGTTTGGTAAACAACAGTCTCAACTCTACAGAAATCTGATTGAAGACGATTACTTGTGATCATATACCAATCTTTAAACTGTTTGGGCTAGCATTATAGCTGTTCTACATTGACTTGGTTACTGTATTCATCACTCCTAGCATTCATATTTGGGCTACTTCAATTGCCAAGCGTGTGGTAAAGGTGAAATCAAAAAACAACGATTAAACATGTCTCTCAATTCTGAACAGGCGATTCAACAAGCAAAACAGTGCTACAGCTGTAGACTAAAAATCAAAAGCAGAAAAGCAATCGGAAAAAGTAGAAAGAAATACCTGTTTTGCCTATATGAGAAAAAAAGAATAGTTCTTTAAGACCTAGCCACAAGATGCAAACAAGAAAAACCAACGAAAAAAACCAAAAGACGAAAACTTTTCTGGCAGAAGAGTGTTAGAAATCACGTGAACGCCTCCTCCGGTGGCTACCGTTCCATCTTTTCAAGCCCACAGCAATCAAGATGCCAAAACAAGCACGGTCCCAAGCAATACCAAGTCAAATAAACAAACAAATAAATAAAATAAAATAAAAAGAAAGAGAAGAGAAAAATCATGATCTGATCTCCAGACACCGACCAAAATTCACATCAATCTTGAAATTTAAGAAAAAAAAAAGGACAATATTAGCAATCGCAGAACAACCATCATGCACCGAGCTTCTCGAACACATAAAGATAGAATTTTTCCTCAAAAAAAAACTCAATAAATCAGATTTCAGACGATCGGATTCATAAACCTTACCACAAAACCGCAAATCGCTCGAGAAATCGTCAAGATCGACTAGCAAGAGGACTCCTTTGTCCCTCTCCACTAGATGCAAAACAAATAACTCTCCGCCGCCGCCCCTTCTCTCCCCTATGGCATAGAACAAGGAATAGACCGGGCCTTCTTTGATTCTTCCGAGAACGGAAAACGGGAGGGGGGTGGGTGGGGAGACAGCGGAAGGGGGCAGGGGTTTGGAATAGAAAGAGGAGCCGATGGGAGGGGAGGGGACTCAGGGGAGCAAAGGAGACAAAAAGAACGGGAGATGGAGGAATTTGGGGGAATTTTTTTTCCCCTTGGCGATGCTTCGGTGCCGCTGCCAATTTGTCGAGTTAAAATATAAAGACAAGCAATGATAATATAATGCATGGAACGGAGTCATTTGCCATAAATGCACCTCACCTCTCTCACATCATATTCGCTTTCCAGTTTCCACCCCTAAATTTCATTATTAGGGATTTTACTTCTTTTTTATATAGTAAACAATATTCTCATATTTAAAATTAATTTATGGGTCATATAACTGCAGTTTGCCACGTTTTAATTCTAGAATAATATATGCTTTTATAATAGCCCACTAACTTTAATGGTTGAGATTTGAGGTTTTTAAAATATTTATTTATTATCTAAATATAATATTATATATATATATATATCCCAAAATTATTCTAAAACATAACAATCACCTGCCCTTTCTTTTCAGAAACCTTGAAATTGGAAAAACAAATATTTAAAATTAATTTATGGGATATATATATATATATATCCCAAAATTATTCTAAAACATAACAATCACCTGCTCTTTCTTTTTCAGAAACCTTGAAATTGGGAAAACAAAACCTTTCTATGACTTTTGGTATTGTGACCAAGCAAGTATGTGAAATTGAGCCATCAACCATGTCTAAAGTTTACAAGCCCAAGTTGGATTAGAAATTGGCGACAGCCTTGGATTATCTGCCAAATGTATTTAGATTTCCTTGGAGGTGCTCATGTGGATGGTTGGACTTGAAAACAAGGTAGAGAGTGAAAGAAAGAGAGAAGGTAGAAGAATGAGCCACCTAACTGTGTTTTCTTTTTTAATATTTTCTCTTCCTATTTCAGAAAGAAGGTTATCCAGCAGCTATTGGTTTATGACTGGTTATATTTCTTTTTTCATTGCATCCATAAATTTCATGATACTTACAGTTCTCTACCTCATCCAGCCTCCAGGGATTTCCATCTTCCAGTTCCTGGTCCCAGTCTGATTAAGACTCAGACATATATATATCTACCTTATTGACCCTTATTCATCACTAATTTAGAACATATATATCTATGAATTACCAGTGAAGTTTGCTTTGGATGCCTGGGTTGTACTCTCCAAAGGCAAGTCCTAGTGGAATCAGAAAGAGGGCAGAAGCCACCATGCCCTTTGGTCTAGGTCAAACAATAGGGAGATGGGTCCAAACAAGCCATCTGCTCAACCCCCAACTCAGCAAACCCATCTTTTTCTAATAGTCTTTTTCTATGCAATTGGGTGACCTTTGTCCATAATTTTGGTGCCCTTGCTGCCTAATCTTTCCTGTGCCCTGAATTGGCACCATAAATGATTTTAGACAACCAGAAGTTTGACATACTAAACATTACAAGATTCAAATCAAAGACCTTCTCCAATAAGTTGAGAATATCAAAGTTATGCTGGGCCCTAATTGGCCATATTAAAATAATATACTGGCATTATATTACCATTTACTTATAATATGGTACAATTATAACAAGATTGCAATTGATTTAATCTGGTATGTACAGTAGTATAGTTTAGTGATTGTTACCTTGTGCTGTATATAATATTACAAATCTATTTAGATTTTTATTTATGTATCAAAGTGTTACAGCTAGCCAATGCTACTCATTCACATGATTTGCGACATTTAATCTTGGTAGGTTAATGTGGATATCACAACATACCTTTTGAAAAAGAATAAACTTTCCATAGACTTTTATTTTGCAAAGTAATCCTTACCCTCCAACCTAAACATCCTTCTCATTTGCGGTATGGACTGTGCATCAATGGACCATGGTAATCACTGCCTGTTATACTAATAAACTGGCTGCTATGTTTTCTTCAAGATAAATAACATTTTGATTTGAAAGAATATTTCAGCTTACCCTTTGTTGGAAGAAAAGTAATCAAGCATTGCATATTAGAATGTAGCATTAGGTATGACCTGTTAATTTTTGAAGCGTCTCTAAAATATTTTTCACCGTGATACATCAATAGTTGTTTTTATCAATATGAGTACAACTGCTGCTAATTCTCTAATCTATTATACCACTACATCTCTCTTACATCCCTACACACATGTGCATGCCCACACACATGCATGCGCACGTACACGCTGACACATTAATTTCTCTTTAGTTTTTGTCTTCCATCCATCATCTTTTCTTGCTCACCTATTCTAGGAATAATAATTTTTAATCTAATTTAATTTCCAAAACCAACCTAACCAATATTCAGCTCATGTTTGATTTGCAGGCCAGATATAAGTCGACCAAACCCAACATGCTAACGAGTTGGGTCATATTTGGATTAGAGCCCTTCTTCAACCCATTAGATCATGAAGAATATACACATTTGTTGGATTTCTATATGGAATTTAAACGATTGGATAAATGATCTAGCAACTTAAAATTTAATAGGCTAATAAAATTTTAAGTATGAGAAAATAGGCTCAACAATAGCTATCTCCCTATCTCTTCTCCTCATATTTTCACCCTATCCTTCTCAATTTTGTTGTTCGCGATAGTTTGCTACACGCTTTTCTTCTCATCTCACTAGCTTAACTTATCAAACTATCAGCACCATCTTGCCTTGCTTCAATCTAGTACCATCAATTTATCAATACCAATCAAGATTATGATTGATATAAATATGTGAAATCATGAAATGAAGCTATAAGTAGAAAGAGGTGGAATTATGAAACAACTCTATGTGATTATACCACTAGCAAATTGGTGCCAAAACTACTCTTCTGATAATAAAGATAGTATGACAACATGAGAAATAATGGCTAGTCAATAGAGATTGAAAATTTTGAGAAAGATGGGTATTAGTCTCTAGTTAGAAAATGAGTATATACCGCTTCGTATCCATCGATAAATAGAGAGAAGTAAAAAGAAAATATCGATAAAAGTGAAAATGATCATTAGATCAACATAAGATTAAAATATAGTCTATAATAAAGTTTTTAAAAGATCTAGATGGGGTTCATCTTCTCCTTAACTTCTCTTTTTTATTTATTTTAATGGTTAAAAGGATTTCATAATGATTTCTTTTAGTGTAACAATTTGATGGTTTTTAGTGCACCTACTATAGATATTTAGTTATATGTATAAATATTTCATTTTAAGTTTGCAATATAATGAAAGTGAATTCTTCTTTGTTAAAAATTCTTATTTTTTGTCTCGTAATATAGATCCTAGCTTTTTGCTGTCAGTATTGTCGATTTTAATTATTTGAGATAACTAACTAAACAAATAATATGGTTGACCATAGGTCAAGTTCGAATTGAAATTATTTGTAACACGTTATAGATTGAGTCAAGTTCATGCTAGGCCTTATGAGCCATAATAATATGATCTTAGTCCATTACCTTAATCCGATCAAACTTGATGACCGTTTTACTTAACTAACCCTATTTCCTCTCCTCTATGGTTGGGTTTAGCAAACCCTTCTACCATAGTTACTTTTGAATTCTTTAATCAAATAGCATGTTTCCCCCCTTATCTTTATTCCTTCTTGTTATTAGCTGTCAAATACATAATTATTGCTCTCTTCTTTTTTCGATGCACAACCTTTTCAAATTTTTATACCATTAGAAATTTGGTTTATCATTTGTAGAGTAATTACCCATGCATGTCATTATTGTGTTTGATTTTTGCTATTAATATTTGAGGATTTAAATTATATTGCTGAGCCACTCAAATAATATATAGATGACTAGAAATTACATATTTGATTGTTAGTATTAGTTTATAAAGTTCACCTTATTACTCTTATATTGAAATATTACCTGAAATATTTCTGCAAGTATGTACTAAATCATAATCTTAAGAGGACTTGTATAGGAAAGATTTTTTTTTAAACGAATATAGGAAAGAAGATTTAACGGTGAATCATCATCAATGTTGAAAATAGTTTGGCATTTTATATAGGCTGCTTGTCATTCTAACTACAATAAAGAGAAGATGTGAATTGATGCCATTGAATATTTAGTTACATTGTAAAAAATAATAATTGACTTAATCAAATTGCATGGTTCATATGCAAAGGCAATGCCAATGATTAACCTTGAACTTTCTATAGCATGGGGCATTATAGTCTTTTTCGAGTTTCATATTAATTTTGCTTTGACTTGAAGTAATATGATCTTTAGAGTTTAGGGAGAGAAGAATAAGGTTTTGAACCAAAATATATGCACCAGTAGGTATAGCAATGGGGATGAAAAATAGATAGGGAGAGAAGAATAAGGTTTTGAACCAAAAGGTATAGCAATGGGGATAAAAAAATAGATCCTTATGAAAACTATTTTGATGAAATAGATTTAAAGGGATTAAAGAATAATAAAGAGGGGATGAAAAAAAAATTAAATCTATCCAATCCAAGTTTAAGGATGGGGATGCTCAATGTCTTTTTTCCAAACCCAATCCTAAAGTCATTCCAAATCTTTTCTAAACATATTCCATTATTCACTATACCTACTAGTACAAGCTTATCATTTTAATTTTTCACGATGCATTTGGTACACCACCTTAAGAGGGGATAGAATTTTTTAGTCCTTTCTAATGATTATTTTTTCAAAAATAAAATAAAATTTTATTTCATAAAAATAACTAATTCTATTAAAAGAGGATAATTTATTCTATCAAAATAATTATTTTTATTTGTTTCTTCTTATCCTTAGCAATAACTAAAGGTACAACTCTTCTATTTAGTTTATCATTTTGTACTCCATAAGAAATAAGATAAAAATAATTTTTATCATATCTTATACTTTATCTTTATCCTATTATTTCTTTTATTCATACATTGTGTATTAAATACGGCTTCACTTGTTGGTGGGTATGTCTGCAGATGGTGGCTACCTCCTTGAATCAGACTGAGGCTAGAGTTATACTCTATGTCCTTAAGACAATTTCGTCCCGCAATGGTGCTCACGGTCAGTATGACGATTGTCTCCCAGGATACAACAGTCTCCTTTTGATGAAAGCAGCACTACAATTCACCAAAATAATCGAACCAAGAATGCAACTCTCTTTTCAATGCACTATTGCTATACTATCCTTAGGAAAGTATGCAAATGCCTAAGAGAGTGGAAGAACTGAATTGAATTTGATTCAATTCGGAATGGATAATTGGATGATTGGAATGAGAGGGTCTTTAGTCCTATTTATAGTTTTTAGATGCCCTTTGGAAGCAACCTTATGCCCCTTGGAAGCAACCTTACGAATTAAATTAATTCGAATTCTTTTGATCAGAGGATGTTTGATAAGCCCATTCACTTCGTGATCTTCAGATCATGTGATCAGATAAGCCTTTTCATGGCTGTGATCTGAAGATCTGAAAATCAGATAAGCCCTTTCATAATTGTGATCTGATGATCACGTTATCAGATAAGTCTTTTCACATGACTTATCTACAAGAGGGACGCCTTATCATCAACGGTTTGATTGACTTATCATTTGATCGAAGAGACGCCTTATCAACAGTCCTGATGGTCAACCGTTGACCGGTCAACCATGACCAGTTGACTGGTCAACCTTCCAACGGTCAAATCATCAACGGTCATGATCAATCCTGATCAGCGATCACCAATGGTTGTGATCAATCCAAGTCATCGTTTGATCTCAGCCCCTCATCTCAATCCTGATCAGTTTCTACCGTCTGATCTTCATCATCAAAAAGATTACGTGCGAAGTGCGCCTACAAAGCGCCCATTGCGCCCTTCGCACACGCGCGTGCTGATGCTTCGCATCACCTCAAGCTCTCCTTCTATGGTGAGCCGAAGGAACACAAGCTTAAGGAGGAGGTTTCCATATAAGTGAACCTTCCTTCCTTGTTCTTTCCGATGTGGAACTAAATGTCCCCGCAATTTCTCATTCACATACATAAGGGGTTAATGAGCTTTCAAGGCCCATTAGGGTTTTCATGACCTATTTTGACCCATTACCCAACATCACTATTATAATTTTTTAACACTAATTATTCTATCACTCTTTTGTATGTTATTATATGCTCTTGCTAAGATAATGGTAAGTGTAAAATGATTTTATAAAGCTTTTTTTTTCTTCTTTGAAAACAGCCGCTGTGGTGGTTTGGGAAGTAGGGGTGGTGGAGGACAGGGAGAATCCATCAGCCAAAGCCAAAATCCATCATGCGTGGTGGATGAATGATGTGTAAAAAAAAATAAAAAAAAGTTTATACGCTAACAAAATCAAATATCGGCACGCTTGCTGGCCCGCCCCCTTGGATTCTTTACCAATTCTAAGCCTGACCAAAAGCACTAGAGACGTCACCTCAATGCGAGAGGCAAAGGGTGGTGCAGTATTCAAACGGAGTCCCCTTCAAGCCAACAACGTCCTGCGTCTGGTGCCAGCAACGAGGCAATCGTGAATCACGGAGTCGGAGTCGATGAGGGCACACCGAGGTGTTGAAAGTTTGAAACTTCAACGGTAGTTGAGTTGAAGAAGGCCTGCTTCGCTTCGCCTTCGCTTGCTTTGAATCATTGTCCGCGAATAAAGAAGGGGAAAGAGAGAGCCTCTTCGACTTCGGCTGCTGCTGGCCTTCGCTCCTTCTACGAAATGGTGGACGTGGGCCATCATCATGCCTCAAACCATGTGCTCAAATGCTTGGAATCAACGTCTTGGCAGAGATATGGTGGTAGGACTTCTTAGGAGGCAAAGGACAGGCCCAGCTTATTATGCCGACGCTCCTCTAATGGCCAAACAAAGACTCGACAACCCAACCATGACGTGGTTGATTTCACCATACAAATTGCTCTCGTTCAAATTATTCCTTGCTTCCACCAAATATGAATTGAAGTCTTTTATCACCAGAAATGCACAAACAAATCAAGGATCGGATTCGGAGTAGAGTAATTTCAACCAAATAATAGGTAGGCCAACTGTAACCATCTCTGCAATCAATTAATTTTTACTTGCATTTTTTAATCATATAGTTTTGATTCATTAACGAATTAATTAAAACAGTCAAAGCATGCAAAAGTTACATGGGGTTGGCTACGTGAATTTCCTCCATTCTGTTCTATTCAGGACCACGTCGATATTTAAATTACAAATATTTATTTTTTTTAATTATTTTTATTCATGTTAGTTTAGGTCTACCTCTATCTCTATCCTTATCATGAATTATTAAAAGATAACTCTTTCTAACGGCAAACCACTGTAATTGATTCTCTCTAATTTTATCTTCAATTTAGGTTGTTTCTATCATTTCTCTTCTATATTTATTTCTAATTCTATCTTTTAAAGTTTTACTATATATATATTTCTTTTATACTTAATTTATTCGCATGTTATTTCAATATTATCTAATACTTTATTTCGTATAGCATAGTAGTAGTTTTATAATTTCTTTTAATTTCATGATTATTAAAAAAATTATTTATAAAATATAATGATAGAGGAATGTAAAGGTAATCTTGCCGCACCAACAATTTGATTCAATGATAATTTATGCTATCAATTAATTTTTATTTAAATTTTCAAACAATTTGATTCAATGATAATATATGCTATCAATTAATTTTTATTTAAATTTTCAAGCTAAGTAATTTTGATTTTAGTTAACTGGATCAACACGTACTCCCTTCCCCCCCCCCTCTCTCTCTCTCTCTCTCTCTCTCTCTATATATATATATATATATATATATTTTAACAGCAGATTTATTCTGTATATATTAATGAATCAAATTTATTCAACTAATTTTATAAATTTAAAATCATCGACATTTAATGATAGCTGACACATACATCCAATCTCACAGTCCTATGCATTTCATTTTTATTTTTTATTTGTTATTTTATAATAATTATTATTATTATTTTAGTACAAACGAATGATCACATCAATATAGGATGAATCAAACTCGATATATCAGAGTACAAAATTTGAGTCAAAATAGCAGGGCAAGGATTTTCCTACTTTCAACTCCAAAATCCAGAGTGAGCAGCCACTCTACCGACGATTCATCGATCGTAAAATTCGCTTCTTGATATATATATGCCAAATCAAGGTGTGCTGGACCTTCTGCAGGGTAGACTGAATATCAAAAGTCAAGGAATGAGATGGCATATTATCACTAAAATCCTGACAAAGCCAACGAATGATTATAATAGAATTTCCTCAATAATAAGGCATCAAACGCTTAAAATATGAATGGTACAAAAAAAAATGTCCGCCCAAGCAGCAATAATTTAATCAAAAGCATCGAAAAATTAAAGAAGCTGAATCTGTCAACAGCAAGCCACACTCCGTTCCGCCCTCGATAACAATTATCTTTGATGACAATTAACAAGCACACCAGACCTAAGATAAAAGAGCTTCACGGGCGCCAAGGAGGAAATTTTAATGTAGCTCAGCAATATCATCATCAGGAAATAGACTGATTGCCGATGCGAAATATAAGTATTAAAAAATTAGAAACCCAACAACTAATAAAAGAATAATGCTTGAAAAATACTCCTCCCCTCAAATCACATCACGAAGAAAAACACTGCCACGAACAAACTTGACGCACATAAATTAATTTAATTGGAGGACACGGCGAGATACCATGACAAGCAACAATTTGGCTGCTAAAATAAAATTTCAAGCCCTTCGGACCGGAAACGGAAACAATTAAGGTTTTATTTGGATTAGAAAAAAAAAAAAAGTAAAAAGAAGAAAAGTAATAAAAGAAAAAAATTATTTTTTATTTAAAAAGGTTAAAAAAATAATATTAACTATTTTATTTGAATAAAAAAGAGAAAAAATAATATAATATATATTTTTTAAATTACATAATAAATAAAAAATAAAAAAATATTTTAAATTTTTTTAAAAAATATAACTTAAATTCTTTTTTTTTTCTTAACATACATTTAATTTGAAGGTTAACACTTGAAAGAAAAAGAATCAGTTACTTCTATTTCCTTTAATTTTTTTTTTTTTTTCATCCTCCTTCCAAACAATACAATTTATGATCTTTCTCTTCCTTTTTCCTTGGTCTCTCCTTCATTTCTTTTCGTGACCATCCAAACAGACCCTTATAACAATTTTCCTACAAAAATTAAAAGTCAAACACTAAAAAGAAGGCTAATTACCGGCAAGGACAAATACGGGATCCTGGCCGTCGGATGACTTACAGGTTTCCGAGCCCCTGTTCGAGCCACTGCCACCTTCTGCCTTCGAAATCGCCATTACCTCCCTCCGGAGCCCTTCCTTCATCCCCCCACCCGAGCTCCATCCGCATGTGATTCATGGACCCTCTCCGTAAACGACGCCGTTCTCGATCCCTCCCTCGGGCGTCTCGAGATGCCTCGGAAGCCGGTACTTCGCGCTGTGCCGGTTGATATGGGGTTGTGAATCTTGTGATGCCCTTTTTAATAGTCTCAAAAAATTTAAAATTAATTGAGTGGTTTATAACCGGTTAAGTAATAAGGACAAGATGTGATGGCCCAAGTTGATGTGGACCTTGCTCGTCTTACCTTTTGAACATATGAGGGTCACCTTTTGAATCTGTGGGGATCATCTCTAGAATCCTGTCTGCCTAGTGGTTATCAATTGCCCTTGAAAGATTGTGATGCCCTTCCGAATAGTCCCACATTATAAGGGGTAGATTGTGATGCCATTTCCAATAGTTCCATATTGAAAAATTTGAAATTGGTTGAGTGGTTTATAACCGGTTAAGTAAGAAGAATTAGGCATCAATTGAATCATTTTTTGGACTGTGATGATCCAAATTGATGTGAACCTTATTCATCTTACTTTCTTGTAATGAAACGGGCCCATGGACCGAATCATTACATGGGGGTTTTCCGACCTGGGTACAGCGGGCACATCGGCGACCGATGGCAAGGTCAGCCCGGAGAGCCGCGCTGTGGTCGACGCCAATCCTCGGGTTTGGTCGCGAAGAGGGACCCTCAAGGAGTTCCGTAGTTGGAGGCATTTGGAGGCAGGTTTGCTTTAGTTATATGACTTATATCTTATTTTATATATATATATATATATATATATATATATATATATATATATATATATTTGAAACGCTTTTTTTTATAAGAGAATTAGGTGCTGAAATAAAATGAAGGCTTAGAAAGTGTTGGATAAATTACTATGTTTATCAATAAGGAGACTATTTGCAAGGAAAATTGCCACGTTATATAGGATCATGGGCTTGCACTAAATGAAGGATGCGAGACTGACCAAAAATTACAAGAAATTAGTAAATTGCATTCATATCTTCATACTTAGACTTTTTCCTTGCATAGCAACAACTATACAAAGCTACAGTGGAAAAGGAAAAAAAAAAAATCAAAGAGAGATGTTAGATCTTAGAACTCCTGGAAAATATAGTGGATTCCTTTTAAGAGCTGATTTCCAACATCCTCAAACTTTTAGAATGGAATGATCGAAAGTTGCCACAATTGGTTCAATTCACTCCCTTCCATTGCTAACTTATCATTTCCATGGACAAATTTATCTAGATTTCCCTTAGATACTGATGTTAGATTACGTGTGCACACATTAAGTTCATTTGAACAATTTGTGGAATTTTTTTTTTTTTTTGGTACAAACGGGAATCACCACTCTAGGGTGACTCAATCCCACACTATCAGAATACAAAAGTAAGTTCAGATCAGGAGGACACCATCACCGGGCTTCCAGCACCAGAATCCAGAATGATCAGCCACTTTAGCAGTGATTCAGTCAGCGCTGAGTTGGTTTCCCTGAAGATATGGCTGATCTGTATGCTATGAACCTCCTATAAGAGAGAACATTCATCAGAGATCAAAGGGTTGATAGGCGACTGCGCGCAATGATCCTGGCGAAGCCATCGAATCACCGTGAAGGCATCACCCTCAAGGATAATACGATGGGCATCGCGAATAGCACAAGAAACTCCAGTCCAAACAGTATAAAGCTTCGCAAATGGCACCGATGAATCGAGATGTTCAAATCTTCGAAAATTCCCTTTTTAACTACTCTTGCTATTTCAAGTCTATCTTTTTTTTTTTTTTTTTTTGTTGATTAAGTACGGCGGGCGTTCGAAAAAGATCCATAACCTTTTGAAACATTTGCTTACCATTATAATAGAAATACTTTTTTTTTTCTTTTTCAGGACTCAAATATAGAAGAAATTATTTAATCAGAAGAACGGTAGATTTCTTTTTCAGGACTCAAATATACGTTACATCGGCCGTTTATTCGAGCCACGCTCGGTCCATGAGTGGACCGGTTGAAAGGGCGACTCGGGCGCGAGTTACACCCGGCCGGACCGGGCCGGTCGGGTTGGATACTTGGATAACGACAACCCTTGCCCCGGGCCCCCCGAGATCGGAGAGTAGGGTTCGAATTTTAAATCGGAGTTCCAGGGAGCGCGAGGGGTAGGGAAAGAGGGCGGCGAGGCGATGGTGGAGGAGGAGGAGGAGAACAGAGAGGGCGGTGGAATGGGCAAGGGGTCTCCGGCGGCGGAGACGGCGACTGAAGAGGCGGAGGAAGGGGAGATCGTGGCGGATCCGAATCCCTCGGAGGAGCTGGAGGGCCCGAGGCGGTGGGGGAGAGCCATCCTCTGGAGCACTCGTGGACCTTCTGGTTCGACAACCCATCCGCCAAATCCAAGCAGGCCGCTTGGGGCAGCTCCATCCGCCCCGTCCACACCTTTTCCACCGTCGAAGATTTCTGGGGGTAGGGTAACCGCTCTTTCTCTCTCTAAAGAATGTTCTTCTGTTCTGTTCCATGCCGTATTTATCATGAGATCTAGGTTATACCTTCAGATGATTGATACACATACACACAATATTTTAATGGATTTATAGTTTTGTTTATGTCGTTCTGGCCGGCAGGAAAGGGTTTCTAAGCTTTGGATTGAATTTTTTGAGTTCCTGCTCTTGACACATTAATGCTCTGTTTGGATGGAGAGAAAAAGTAGGGAGGAAAGAAATGGAGGAAGAAAAAAAATGGAGAGAGAAAAGTGAAGAGAACATTAGTTGTGTTTGGATGAGTGGGAGAAAAATAAAGAGAAAAAAAAAGTTGATATTTTACAATAACAACAATGCTCTTGTTACAAATGATTAAAAAATGCATCAGTTTTTTTTTAAGAATCAATATCGAAATTAAAAAAAAAAAGAGTACCCTTGAATTTCTTTTCGAAATTAGAGATTCGAAATCTCTCTAATTTCGAAGAAAAAACTTTTAAGTGAGGCCTATTAGTTTTTTCCTTCTGTTTTTTCCTTTAGTTTTCTTTCCTCCTACTTTTTTTTTTTTCCATCCAAACAGGATAAATTTTATTTTTCCTCATGTTTTTTTTCTAGCTTTCTTTTCTTCCTACTTTTCTCTCCATCCAAACACAGGCTAAAGGTTTGCCAAGGATCATAATGCTTAGTGATACAATATAATAATCATAACTGTCTCGTTGGTTTTTGTTAGGGCTGCTCCGTATTGGGTTGGCTTGCATTTTAATACATACATTCACACACACACACACACACACACACACACACACACACACACACATATATATATATATATATATATATATATATACATACATACATACATAGAGAGAGAGAGATTTTGCTATATTTGAATATAATTAAGTCTAAATCTGATCATTTTTTTATTCTTTAATCTACATAACCTTTAAATTCATACAGTTCACAAATCCTAAAAATAAAAAAAATAAAAAATAGGATGATTTTAGGATCGATGAATTGTGTGGATTTAAGGATAAAAAAAATCGAATCCTAACTTAGCTATGTTCCAATATAGCTAACTCTACTCCCTTTCTCTCTCTCTCTCTCTATATATATATATATATATATATATACATATACATACATACAGATCGAGAAACACACCATTTTATTGGTTAATTGCAATTTAAATATTTATGATATATATTTTGATTTAAACAAATAAATATATCATAAATATTTGCCCTAGCAAGTTTAGACACTATAAGAATCTTTCAATTTAGCGACGCCAAAATGGCGTTGCTAACAAGAAATTAAGCGCCGCTAATGCTAATTAGCGATGCAACAACAATGCAAAAAAATTCGTCACTAAATGGTCGATCGCTAAGGAATTTAGCGACGCCAACCGTGTGTGTTGCTAATTAGCGACGCCTATTTTGACGTTGCTAATGGCATTGCTAATTAGTGACGCACTATTGGCATTGCTAAATTATTTATTATATAATTTTTAAAGTGATAATCAAAACATCACATTCTTGAGAATCAAATTATTTAAGTTGGGAAAAGGCTTAGATGAGTTGAGTTGAGTTGAGATTTAAGCTCTAAGAAAATCAAAATATATCATTTAATTCTTGTTGACTACTTCTATATCTTCTGATTCCTATATACACTTAACTATCTTTTGTACCTATATTCTCATTGTACACACTTATTTACCTACTATACATATTTATCATATCAGTGTACATACTTATCCATTCATTGTATGCATCTATCTTATCAACATAAGAATAAAGATATCTAACTTGACACTGTTGAGGACCCATCAAATGATTTTGCAGTTTGTGTAAAAGATCAACAGGCCTGTGAGTACTGAAAGGGTACCATTTAATGCTCTAAAAGCCACCCAACGGACTACAACTCACATGTCAGATCGACAGCCCAATGCTGTAGAAGCAAATCAGAGGCTGTGAAGTCCGCACCAAAGCTAACATTCTTCTAATGTGTAGAGGGCTGGCATATAGATAGCATGCATCCTAACAGGGAAGTAACGAACGCACTTGGTGGCAGTTGGAGGGCTGGCATATATGATGGTGCATTCTCATTGTTTCAAGAGGTTCACTGAAGATTTACTACACAAGTGGGCATGTTGCCAGTGACAGTTGTGTGGATCTTACTTTGTCAATCTAAATGTTCAACAAAGAAGATGTGTATTTAAAGAGAGAGAATATGTTAAATTTCCTACACCGAGGACATGATCAATTTCAGAACAAACTGAAAAGTGAGCTCCATGCTACGGCAGTTTGTACAAATTGGAATTTGTGGAGGCTTAGAATGACTGAGTTCCCCCAAGAGAAGATGATTCACTTGAGTCATTTGGAGGAGTTTTTTTCAATACCTATTAGGAATGTTATGGTGGACATGTCTGCTGCCTTTGGTGGCCTTGGTCATACATGCAAGACCTGAGTGTCATTTGACCCTGCCAAGCAAATCCAAAAACAAAAATAAGGAGGGGGGTGCTACATATAGAAATTCTAAGTAGAGTTAGAAGCATGGTATGCAATGGATATCACCTTTGTTTTGGGTGATCCATTGCCTAGTGGATAAGAACATTCAAGAATCTAACTAGGATTAGATGATAGTAGTGATAATAGTAGTGTTCTCATTGCTTTCTTTTTGTTATGTGAATTAAAGATGAGCATTTGAATATTAACCAAGTGTTATAAAGTTAAATTGATGTAGTAACATGATATCAAAACTGTAATTGATGATCAATTGTAGTTGAATGAAGTTTTGTTCTAGCTGGCTGGGCCTTTGATTATTTTGAGCAATTCAAAGTCAATCTTTGGTAGCTATAACAGCTATATATGGCCTCTATCATGACTTGCATCATGGTTGTTAAAAAGTTGAGGTTTGGAGCTTTCTGCATCTCTAATTAAAAACTAGATCACAATATAGGCAGTCACTGGGCAAAGAACCCTTCAACTACGGCACATAGATCTCAAATCAAAGACTTCAAAACCTCTTTGTTACAAGTCAAGCTGGATGCTAAAAACTTGATGTTCGGAACTCTCTGCATCTCTAATTAAAAACTAGATCAGAATATAGGCAGTGAATGGGCAAAGAACCATTCAAACAGAGCACTCAAATCTCAAATCAAAGACTTCATAGCCTACAACCATTTGATATCTAATCAAATATTCAGTCTACATTACAAATCAACGATATCTCAAATTTTAGACCAAAACTGCAGAATTGTAGGGTTTGGAAAGGGAGAAGATAGCTTACCTCGGACGTTCTGGTCTCAGAGGTGCTGAGAAGAGAGAGAGAGGGCTTCTCCTCTAGTAACCACCACTAGTGTCCATAACCCAGGATGGAAGAGAATGAAAATGGGTAAAACACGGATGGAAGAGAATGAGAGGGAGTGATGGGGTATTCCCTTGTCGGTGTCGAGGGCGAGGTGCGACTGTGCGGGAGGTCCTCGTTGTCAGGGCCAGAGGAGGACGAGGAGGAGAGAAAAGAGGTGGAAGGAGATGGAGATGCACTCGGCGCTGAAGGAGTCACGGAGGAGAGGGAGGCTCAAAGAGGAGTCAGCGCCGTTTTGGTGTCTCGGTGGAGTTAAAAGGAACTAGGGTTTGCAAAATTAGTGACGCCGATTGTGTTGCTAATTAGTGACACCAAAACGGCGTCGCTAATCCATCGCTAATTAGTAACGCTAGCGAGCCGCATCGCTAATTAGCGACACCATTACCATCGCTAATTCACTAATTAGCGATAATTAGCAATGATGTCGTTTAGCATCGCTAATTAGTGAATTAGCGATGGTAATAGTGTCGGTAATTAGCGACGCGCGGAGCCGTTGCTAACTTAATTCATCGCTAAATCGTTGCTAATCGCCACTGCGTCGCTGTTTCCTCATTATTTTGCGATGCTTAATTGCGCATTGCTAATTTGCGTCGCTAAACTGCAAAATTCTTGTAGTGACAACCTGTTTCATTTATTTAGTTTCTACAAGTGTGCAACATCTTTGAACCGATAACAAATATATTTTTCCAAGAAATTTAACATGATGAACTATCCTAGATATGTGCAATGATTGTTTAGGATGTGTATTGCATTATATTGAGTTATTTATCATATAAATTACTATTTTAATTGTGCAACTATATTTACACATCATGGCATAAAGAGTTGACTACCGTTGAAAAAAGGATATTTAACCATGTTTAGAAATCAATATTGTAATCATGAGAACAATTGTGTGGAACTGGTATGGTGGGAGGTGGTGTTCCTAGTGGGATGTTATTATATTCTCTCTTTCGCTGGTAGTGTATTTAGGGATGGACAAGAGAAGGTTTCTATTGGTTTTCTCTATCAACATGAGCTTCCCCAATCCCCATGATTAAAATATGCCATTTAGAGACTGTCTTTGTGTTGCTTTCTTCATATGGATCCACCTACCTGGCACATGAAGATTTAAACTCAGGATTTTTCAGTTCACTGTTAGAATATGGAACCACTTGGGTCAAGGAGAGTGTATGTTATATCAACTTCTAGAATTCATTTTGGAGAAACAATGAAGTTAGGAATTCATCATCGACCATTCTACTTCAACTCTTAACTGATCTTGTAGAGCATGATGGCAAATTCTTTTTGATTTTAATGGCTAATTGAAATGCATTATTTGTATCTGGAGATGTTTCTTATAAACTCATCTTGCCATCTGTGTCAGAATGAAGCTTGTGCTTTTATTAAAAGAAGTTATCATTCATAAATTATCATCATGTATTCCACCTTGCAGGCAGCTTGTGTGGTTGCTTGATTTGTTATTTTGCTTGCAGCAATATCTCATTCACAGATGAGAATATTTCCATGAATGTCAACACCCCAGAATATTTTTGTGCTTTCCTTTTATGATCTATTCAGTTAAAATAGTGCTGGCAGTATCCATACCATACTATGCTAAATAATCATCCATAGCACCATTCATTTTAACTCAGTTTCATAAGAGACCTGATTTTTTATGCCATACCTTCTTCCTGAGACCCCCAAAAATGTGATTGTGGGCAGTGGAAGTATCCTGATGCAGTTTTCTTTCAGCGATTGTTCAGTTTTCTGTGTTCAGACTGGCTCTGGAGAATCTGTGGGTTCCCACTGTCTAGACTGGAGCATCTTAGTTGGTTCCCTTTGGTTATGTTTTCATCCTTTTAACTAAAGTGTACCACCCATTGCTCCTTGGGACATGCCATATTGTTGGGAAAAAAAAGATTACTGCTTATGTTCCTTTGATGTACAAAATTTCTGTTCTTACTCGTGGTCTACACTGCCTCCCCTCTTTATGATGAAGGCATTGTTCTCCATGGGGGTCTTGTACATATACTTCGATCTATGAATGAGTATCTCAAAACATTTTAAACAGATTATGGTAGAACCGGTCAGAGATTGCACTGACAGCTTACCGAAAGGTGAGGATTTTGAACTATTCTCCTATTAGCTATTTGGCCTTTTATGTGTCCACACTTGTTGAAAGTCAAATAAAAACCAGGTATTTTAATTTTTTTCATGAAAATAATTTTCAAATACTTGTTCATTTTCTATTAAGTGCAATCTATCTCTATCATTTATTAAGCGCATGGTTTTGTTATTATCAACCAATTGAAACTTGTTTATCATTTTAATATAATTATGATGCTTACCTTTTTCTGTGAATAATATAAATTATTGATGTCTATTTGCTTGGCTTGTTTTTGTGTGCTTTTTTTTTTTTTTAACGACTCATACATTTTTGTGTCCTATCTTTTTAGTGTGCTTCTCAATTATTATTCTTTTATTCTAATTAAGCAGTCCTTGCTGTCTAGTTATTAAGATCTGTTTGTAAAACTTCTTTTTTTTCCCTAGTCTTTACAATAATATACATCGCCCAAGCAAATTGGCTGTTGGAGCAGATTTCTCTTGTTTCAAATGCAATATAGAACCCAAATGGGAGGATCCAGTGTGTGCAAACGGGGGAAAATGGACCATAAGCTGCTCCAGGGGGAAGGTTGATACATGGTGGTTATATACGGTATGCTGCTGTTCCCCCTTCTCTTCTTGTTGTTATATGCTGCAGTACAAAATGCAGATGCAGTTTGCTGATGAATTTTCCTCTCTCTTTTCTTTTTATTTTTTATTTTATTTTATGTTTCTGCCAGTTGTTGGCTATGCTTGGTGAGCAATTTGATCATGGTGAAGAAATATGTGGGGCAGTCGTCAATGTACGGGCAAAACAAGAGAAGATTTCTATATGGACAAAAATGGTTTGAATGAAGCTGCTCAGGTAAATACTGGAGCATGCATTTAGGCTGTCTGACAGCTGGACAATGAATCTTGGATGCTAATTTCCAGTATGAGATTATGCTATATTGTATTGCTGTTGCTTTTGGTATGTGATAGTGTGATTGATTTAGAGGGTTAAGAATTTGGTTTCATATCCATGGGACATCTCTGTTACTGTCTTTGGCTTCCTAAATAGCTTATGTAACTACTACCCACATTATAATTATGTAGGCTCCAATGTTTGGGATCCACCATCCAAGCTTCAAACCCAGAACCTCTGGTGACTACACTGGGACAGTGGTGGGGGTTTTATGGCCACCAAGACAAGTCCCAAGTCATAATGGTTAGGAAAGCCCTTTGTTCACGCACGGTGATTGGCCGTATACACGTGTGGCCACTCATGCCGAAGAACATTTTTATCCTTTTCAGCACTGCACGCACGCCAATCACCACGCGCAGTGTGCACGCTCCTGCACCACATGCAGTGCTGGAGGACTTTTCCTATTGGTTAAGTCTTGTGGTTGGGGGTGAATTGAAGCATGGCTCCTGTTATTTGTTTGATCTCTTGTCTCTAGTTGTGGTGATCAGAGTCAAACCATGATTATATTGATTTGTCTGCATTGTTTGTGCTGGGTGCAACTGGAAGCTGATCATATCAGCATCAAGAGCCATTTGACTTTGTCTGATGTCATGTAACATCTGACATGGGTCATGATTAAACATGTCTTGATATGTGTTTTAAATTCTCAGTGATCACTCAATATGTATGCTGATTGCCTTTGAAATATATATCTAAAAAATAAAATAAAATTGTTTTACAGATGAGCATTGGGAAGCAATGGAAGGAGATTCTGGATTACAATGAGACCATTGGCTTTATACTGCACGTAAGCTCTGTTTTTTTCATTGAACTACATGGACACTGCTTGACTGGAGAGATGTTTTACTGCTTATTCATCTTACATCACAATGTTCTCTCTGATTACAGGATGATGCAAAGAAGCATGACAGATTTGCCAAAAGTCGATATCAAATATGATCTTCCTATGTTAGGAAGTAGCATAAACCTAATCGCTCTTTCTAGCATCTAACTTGAAGCATGTGCTGATGACATTAAATAGTGTATGGTCTCCTTTCTGAGGGCATTTTCCATGGATATTGACCATATATATGTTTTAGCATGGTCTCATTCCCTCTTGATCCCTGTATGGCTTTTAGTGCTGTCAGCCTATCTGCTAATCTCTTTTAGGCAGGCGATGTTTCTCCCTTTTTTGTTGGGGGTCATACATCTATTCTATATTCTTACAGTAATGTTGTGGTGTTGATTTTCCTCTTGATATACGTTTGTTGCGAAGCCTGGAGCATCTTGGTCCATGGTTTAGACATTGGTGTGCACAGCAGCTCTTCTATGTGCATCATCAAAACCCCCTGGCGTCTGCTTGTCAAAATGCAAGCAGCACAGCTGCTAGACATTTCCACATTATCTCTGTAATCAATCATTCATCTTATCTGCTAGACATTTCCACCCATCGATTTGTTCTTTTCGACCATGCATCGAACCGCTTTGTTATCAAGTTGATATTTCCGGCCAGACATTTCCAGTTCAAATAAGATCAGCTACTTGAAAAATAAAGACATGGGTTGCATGCACAAGAAGAATTGAAGCAAAAGACAGTGAGTGCAACACAGAATGCTAGCTACATCAAATGGATTCGAGTAGCAATCCACCTCCAAGATCATAGTATCCAATTTAAAGAAGGCATCGTTGATGTGCGTTTTCTTCCCTTTGTTCCTCACACAAAGAACCATGTGCTACAATCAGGACCAGCGGCATCCAGAAGGAACTCCAAAGTGATCGATCCCACCGGTAAAAAGCAAAGCAAAGCAAAGCACGAAGGAACCGAAAGGAAAAGCGGAGCCGGACCCGGTCCTGAGTCGGGACGGGCGGCTCAGCGGGTGGCGTTTACGGCGTGGAGGGTGATGGAGACCGGACCGGTCCGGGCCCTCCAGCGACCGGCCTGGCGGTGGACCAGCTCCTGGATCCCGTTGAAGGCCACCAAGAACTCAGCCGCCTGGGTCCGGCCAAGCACCCCCTTCACCGCCAACTCCAGCGCCCGATATCTCAGCCGCTGCGCCCGCTCCACCACCCTCTCCATCTTTCTCACCGCCGCCGCCGCAGCTGCTGCCGCACTGCTGCGGCCCATTCCACCGCGGCGGCCGAAGGGGAGGTCGAGGACACAGGTTGTCTGGTACTCGGTGAGCTCCTCTTCGAGGACGGCCTCGTGGACGCGGAGGTGGCGGGAGGCCTCGGCGAGGGCGCGGAGGGCGCGGGGGCAGAGGGGAGGATGGCGGAGTTGGCGGCGAGGACGGGTATGAGGGAGAGGATGGCGGAGGGACGCCAGTCGCCGAGCCAGGAGAGGGCGGCGTTCTCCAAGGGGAGCTTCCAGGGGGGCAGGAGGAGGCGGCCGACGTCGCGGGGACGGGAGGGGAGCATGGACCGGTTGAAGTGGGCGTCGAAGCGAGCGAGCTCGGAGTCGATTAGTTGGTCGAGGGCCCACTGCGCCCGGAGCTGGCGCTCCATCCGCCACGCGCTCGCCCGCCGCTCCTCCCGCCACTGCCCGTACGCCTCCGACAACTTCTCCGCTGCGGTGTGTGGCGTTGCGTTCAAGAACAAGAACAACGCTACGATCACTGGATCGTTCAAGAAGAAGAGGGCAAGAGGACCAAGAAAGAAGAAACGTACCGGGCTTGGAGCAGTCGTGCTTTAGGAGGCTGAGGCAAGTGATGGGATCGGAAGGGGGTGGGTTGGTGGCAGCGTCGTCGTCGCAACCGCCATAGTGCTGTTCGTGGTCTTCATCGCGGCGGCGGTCTCCTCTGCTAAAAAGGGTTCAAGAAATGTTCCGTGTGCGTGTGCGTGTGCGTGTGTGCGCGTGCGCGTGAGAGAGAGAGAGAGAGAGAGAGACTCACATGAGGAGCTGTAACTTGGCCGACTTCTTTCTTGGCATCTTGAATCACCGACGGAGTTGAGGGGGTGTCGGTGGGGCGGGGGAAGAGAGAGTGTCGAAGCCGTTCGTCCAGTTTTATAGAAAGGGTGCATGGAAAGGCGACGCCGACGTATCCGTTGGTTTCGCGCCCTCAGCGGCACAGGAATTCCCCGTAGCCGTGGTGGCAGACTATGCTCGGACTCACCGCACCAAGAATATTTGAAGCACGATCCTTAATCGAATACTAGGAAGACGCTCGTTAAGTCCATCGCATTCAATCTTTGCAAGTGGTTTAGGTGGAAAGTTGCTGCAAAAACTGATATTATTGAGGCGATTTGGTTTATATATACATTTTTCTGGGCACAATATGGAGGTATGGTTTGCGCTTGGGCTTGCTCTTGTAATTTTCTACTTAACAATGTCGAAAGAGGCAAGCACACGTGAGCTGATTTCTCTTCCGACCAGGTGGTCCGGAAACATGGACTTGCTAGTTCCCTGTAATAAGAGTAGATTCAGACTTCCCACGACAATTAATAGTCTGCTGGGGTTGTTGGACTGATGTCTTCTAAATGAAAATTAATATGGGAGGTATCTTGTCTTCTCAACAACATTAATTGATAGATTTATTTATATTTAAGGGTGAGAAAGTACAAGGAGTGGAAGCGGGGCCAGATGTGAGAAAGAAGGCGGTAGAACCCAAGTCTCAGAAGACAGCGACGCTGATTAGCGTCCTCGGGATGGTTCGGATTTGAAGAACATCAAACGCTGCCACTCTGATTAGAGTCCAGCTCCTCCTCTAACACGTCGTCATTACAATGGCGGCTCTCAGGCAGGGTTATTACCTCAGGGTTACTCCGAAAAGCCCACCAAGAATCACTTCCAAACCAGCAGTAGAAGCAACTTTAAAACTCGAGCAATGATTGCTAATGGAGATCCATTCAGACCAGGCTACAAAAGTTCCCAACGATCTCAATCTTGTCACATGGAGTTCATCCGCGTCATGGAAATTTTCCATCGAAGGACATGACATTGCAAAAATCATTGCCTTCTCCTGACCATCTCCCTAACCCTAGATCTTCTGCAAATCAAATAATATCCTCGGGTAAACCAAGGCACCAGCTGATTAACCCTTCCAGATCCTAATAGAAGCCATCTACAGTCCTACGTAAACAAATAAGACAGCCCCAAAATCATACTGCTTAAATTTGATAGGGAACAGTTTTTGCACTGTGGTAGACAAAGCACATGGTAGAGATACAGTAACCATTGCCAAATAAAAAACATACCGCCTACACTGAAGAATACAGTTTAACACTGGATACCTTGTATATACAATACACAAGTGCATGGTAGAATTATAGTATCCAGCATCAAAGACAAAACATACAAGAACACATAGTTGCATGCACAGGTTAACGTGGTTCTTGTCATGCCACTGACTTTCAGAGGCATAATTAGAAAAAGGAAACGCTAGAACACCAAAACTAATCCTCTACGTAAAGGAATCCTCTGTGTCTGCCTCTGCAGTATCCCCCTCTTCCAAATTGCTGAATTCAAGAAAATGTGTCGGCCTATGGTCTTCATGGTAGTAGTCCCTTGAAGTTCCGAGCTTTACGCCATATCTCATACTCACTGTATGCTTTACCCCCATGAAGTTGTAATTCCAAGGACCATTATCTGGAACCTGATAATAAAACCAAGTAAGGCTCATTCAGTATTTCTGGAAGCACTAGCATTGTCATCAAAGCAATCTCATCTTCATTTAGAATTGGACATTGGCAAATATGTATTACCATGTAGAATCCCAAGAAGCGATCACTGAGAAGCATCTGCACCTTTTCATAATGTGTTGGCAGGTAGCCATGTGGATTGCTTCCCGTGTCCTTGTTGACACGACCCCATTCATAACCTGATGGCGTGAGTTTATATGCCGTCAACGAGCAGGATCCTGGAGTGAAGCTACATGTTAAAATGATGCACTTCTCGCCATCCCATTGTTTGTTGTTCTCTAGAATTCGAGCATGAGATGTGAGATCCTGCAATAAATGATCATAGAGCCTTATAAGATACGTATTTGAATGACTAACATCATTCCCATCTTTTTAGTAACATTACACAACTGAACAATTAATCGATCATACCAGTCATGACTTGCTGAGGAAAAAACAGGACAATTTTGAGCAAGCAAACCATTCAAAAAACTAAAAGATGAAAAATAACCAGAGGAGAGAGCTGGGGAAGCTCGTTAGGCTGTGTATGCATCCAACCCAATGGCTCTAGGTCATTTAAGAAGTCATGCTCAGGAAGGGCTGATGGGAGATGGACCTGCTGATGAGTCCCCCATTGTGGTGGCATGACTATACAACGAATCTCCTTCACCTGTGGATTATCTTGGGGGCTCAATCCATATAGATATCCTGCAATCTGTGTTCGTAGATCTGCTATACAGATGAACTTCTTCAATATGTTCTTAGGCATGATATAGGTGTATCCAGTCTCCTGTTTATTAGAAAATTAATTCAAAGTCAGCTATCGTTGACATGGTAAGAGTAAAGAGAAAGGTTGACTTGGTACCTTAATATCATCTGAGTTTACATAAATATGATTAACACGAAGATAAAGATTTGTCGCTGATATAGCCCTAACACGCCAGTCAGTCTTAGAACCAAATGCTTGCTGTTCATAGGGGCTGGTTGTGGTAACTATAAGTTCATCTCCATGCACGTTTGTTGTCTTTGTTGTAACTGCAGTCAATTGACTAGCTTCTTTGGCCTGTAGACAAAAGCATTAGTTGGCATGAACCAGCAAAGAGATCTAACAAATTCCATCTAACTAAAATATATCACCTGTTTCTCAATTTCAGCAATCTGTTGTCTCTGCTGTGATGGCGGAGTTATCTCAGCACCAAGAATTATATCACGAATTTCAGACTGCGTTAGTGCAGATGTGTTCACATTGTTCTTCTTAGCATAATCAGAAAGTATGAGATCTCTCAGTGCAACTTCCACCTGAATGAAGTTTTATATCAGCAATCCATAGTTTAATAAATGAGAACAATTTAAAAGTTCTGCACGTTCTGTTTTGTACCTTCATCCACTGATCATCTGTAAGAGTAGGCCATATATGGTGGGGTTCAGTGATGATTGTTTTGTCAGGCTTCAGTAACATCTTTGCCTTCTCGTTGTTCACATGGAGTGCCCGTAATATCAATATAAGACGAGAGAAACCAGTGTACGATGAAATACTTTTCAACCAATCATCATAAATATTGAAAAGAACCATCTGAGGTTCAGTGGCCTTCAGAATCAAATCACCAAATTTCTCGATTTTCAAGCAAGCCTGGAAAGGCAACTGCAGCTCACTGCCCTTGATCACAATGTTGGGAAAATCAAGCAAATGGACCTCTAAAGGATCCAACATCCCTTTGCGGGTCACAATAATTTGCTTTGGTTGTTCTTCAACCGGCAGTGACCGCACAAGAGCAGCCACTTCCTCTGCTGTTTTCCACTTTGCCAGCTGACCAAGACGCTTTTGCCCTGCCCACACACTGGTGTGTATCACCTGCAAGATACCATGCTTGTCATGCCACAGTATATGAAGCGCAGTCAAAAAGGTTAAAACTGGTTACTTAGAAAGAATGAGCTGGAACCTTTAGAAACAATTGCCCTGTCCTTGGGTTGAAAATGAAGATGGCACCATTGATGGGTTTTGTAGTGAGATTTCCCTCAAAAGTTTTATGGATTGTAACTCGATATACGTTTGTGTCATCAACAAACCATATGATTTGGTTGCTGAAGATCTCGCCATAGTTTTGAGATGAAAGATATGGTTCGGTAGGTTCAGATGAATACAGTTGTAGGCCTTTCCTTATTCGCTCCCTCAAAACATATAAAGCTGGATTTGACTGCACAAGAGCATAAAATCATAATCAGCATAAAACAAGGGTCAGGAAAAGCTTACTCAGAAAAACTAGCAGTAAATTCAAAACCATGCAGAGAGATACTTTCATAATTTTGTTCATTGCTTGAGCCAATAAAGGCTTCGACCCAGGGAACCAATTGCCAAAGGCAGAGTGCAGATTATATGCTAAATCAATTCCAATCATCATACCTGTCAAAAAAAGAAAAAAAATCATTTACACAGAATTTCAAAATATGATAGTCACTGAACTGGAGACCAAATAATAATAATAATAATAAAGGAGACACACCAGTGGGAGATGGATAAATAGACAAATTGTCAGTGGTGTAATCCATAAATTTGGCTCTTGTATAACGTTCTATATCATGTGAATCATAGTCACCCCAACGAAGTTGCACATCTACCCAGTATTTATTGCTTGCTTTCTGATCAAAAACATCTTTCGACTCAGCTACTAGACTTGGTTTGGACATTGGCCATCTATGTGCAGCAAAGAGAAGAATATCAGCACAAGAACTGTTCATCTTGTAACTCTTCCTTGGATGTATGGTCTCTTTCTGTACTGTTTCAATTTCCAATGCATCCAACTCCTGATCCAAAACTTGGCAGAGATCCATAACAACACTCTCATGAATCTTTTGCCAAAGATGAGCACGGAAGATCTGAATCAAAGATATCTTCAATGTGGGAATCTTTCCATGCATAAATATTCCCGTAAGATCAAGTTGCACCTGGAATCCTACGTACACATTTGCACGATTTATGGTAGGAGACCACCACAATGTGAACCTACGGTTTGGGATTTGATTCAGCCCAGACCGTTGTGCATTAGTGAGCTTCTTATATTTCATGGACTCCTCAAATCCTGATGCCTTCTCCCAAAAGAGACCTTCCCAAGTTGGAAAACTGAAAAATATGACCCAAGTTTAAGGATAAAAAAAATGTTAAGGAAATAAGCATAAAGTCCAATCATGTCAAAAGATAAAGAAATAAGATATTAAGGATACATGGTGGTGTTGGGACACCCATATCACTGACAAGGCACAACACTAACGTGGAAAATAAAGCTTACGAGTATATCATAAATATATGAAATGAAAAAAGAGTATGAATCAGAACTTACTATGTCCCTTTAAATAAGGTGTGTTCCAAAATACCCTCTACTCCCCCAAGAGCTTGGATGACATCAGTCCGATAGTTGTTCAAGTTCCAAAGCTTGCCATCATGTCGCTGGTGGGTCCACCAAAATGGATTTTGCTTCAAGACTTGATATTGCTTAAAATCAGTTCGTACTCTCCACCCTTTGTCATATGCCAGTGTATGACGGTCCTTTTGGAAAAGGGTGTTGATACGAGGTATCCCCCTATCCCAAGAGTCCTGTGAAAAGCAAGGCATGATGTCAAACCCTAATGGTCCATTTAGCAACAGACAATTCATACAATTCCCCATTATAACGATGTTAAGCTTAAGCCTATTTTTTCGTCAGAGGAATACCATGGGAAAGAAAAGAGAAGGCAGGCAAACAGATAGATAAATAGAAAAGAGAATGCTACATCCAAAAACTCAATACTAAAGCATCGTTATAAACTTGTAAAGATATCATTTATAGCATTTGAATGGGTAAGCACCAAACCGGTAATGGAATGCAACAGTTATGATAAGCCACAATAAAGCACCCCCAAGAAAAATTAAAATATTGATTCTGTAATAGTAGAGGCAATAGGCTGCAATGACTATTTATATGTAAAAAGTATATCCTTTTGTCACTTCAAAAAAAATTATTAAGTTAGACTATTAAAATTATGAAACATTGCAATATCAGTAATTGCTTTTACAAAGTATCTGGAGGTCACAAGACACATAATTACTGATTATGTGGCAATATGTAAATTGATAACATAGTTGAGTTGGGCCAAACAACTGTCGTCTAATACCATGGTTACACAATACTTCAAATCCACCATATATCCAGCTTCTAAACCATGGTTTCCATAACGGAAGTGCCCCCCCCCCCCCCCCCAAAAAAAAAAAAAAAAAAAAAAAAAAAAGAACCAAAACAAAGGGAAAAAAACATGAAAGAAAGAAAAACTTGAGCAGTCAAAAGGCACACCTCAAGATCCTCAAGGGTTAATCGTCTATTTTGTGACTGTGCTTCCTGCCTCTTTAATGCATATTCAGCCCAAACACGCTGTGAATCGATGAATTCGCTCTCCCAGGGCTGGAAATTTGAGAGGGAAAAGCAGCCCAATATCGTTAGGAAAATGATAGTGAGCATACGAGAATAGGCAGTAAACAAAAGAATCTGTTTTCATCAACCTGTATGTAGCGGTAAAGGTTTGGAATAAGTTGATCCTCCTCATGGCTCATACCACTCCGGAAATGTGTAATCCCAACATCTGTCTGTTGGCTATACCGTAGATCACTTTGTGGGATCAATATGTGACCCATTGACAACATGCCAAGGCCTCCAATTTCCTTTGGCGTGTAAAAAATGACAGGAGGAAACCTATTGAGCAAAAAATATTCAGACACAAAACAGTCAAATGCTAAATCATCTCTATTGAAAAAAGATTTTAAGTGACAAAAAAGTACCTGCTAGGCATCTTTGAATTCAGTCCAATTTGATACGAGTTTGGATCTTATTTTCACACTTGACCAGCAAATCTAGTAGCTCCTGGGTATGCACAGTTGCTTCACGAAAATATGTCATGAGACCTGCCAGACAAGACAGTTAATTTCAATAGCATGCGTGCAAATAGACTATTATTCTAGTTCGAGAAGTATCAAATCAAGACTCAGTTTTATAGTACCAATAAGAGCCGTATTCCATTTGTTGACTATCTTAGTAAATGTTGTCGATCCTGATGACATAAGAATCTGCCTCACGCGATTCTCAAAGACCCTCATATGTTCATCATCAACACGCAAGAAAGCTATGGCCGTTCTCTCTTTGGTCTGCTCATTCTGCAAGTTCCAAACTCCATCTTTAGTATTGCTGAATGCCTCTTGGGTCATTCTTATCTTGGGCAATATTCGGACCTCAAATCCACACCTACAATCAAATATAATTTAGCTTATATAAATGAGGGAAAAATGGATGAAGATAACCATGTTAATATGAGCTTTCAACAGTAAGAAAAATAAGTCAATGAATGTGAAAGAAAAGGCTGATTTTGTAAAACAGAAACTGTCAAAAAAATCCAAAAAAAGAAAAAAAAAACTTCCAACACCAACTAATCTCTCGAAGATGGTAAGGAAAATCATCTCAATACGTGACTATGCTCATCATAAGCGGAAGAATTAAGAGGACAAAGAGAACAAGTAAAACAAAACCAATAGCAATACCTGAAGTTCAATCAAGAATGCGGCTGCCAGATTCAAACATGCATAAAGTACATAAATATAGCCAGAAATTGGCATTAGCTAGAAGGCAAGTCAAAGTGTTTCTTATATTTATTAAAAAATATAAAAATATGATCTAAACTATTAAGAAGCTTTTGGACAAATAAATGGTTGCAATAAAGAGCAAAACTGGCAGATCTTCATAAAGAAAGAGTCACAATGGAACAGATGGAAAATTAAAATCAACACATATCTTAAGGCCTGAAGTGTTTTAAAGCCTTGCTGATTGAAATTATGTAGGTGAGAACATATAGGCAATTCCAGTGAAAGGACCTCAGACCTTGGCTGTGTCATGAACTAAATTATTTTTAAAAACAAAACAGCTAAACAATATGCTTACATGCTGAATAGCAGATTGGGATTGTCCTTGCTGTAAACAGAGACAAAGCTGTTTTCCCATTCCAATGTTGTGATACTTCGAGGTAGACGATTTTCATATCCCAAAAAACGCTTCTCCCAAGGTTAACTAAAAATGCAATAGAAGAAAAACAAATAAAGTCATGAAATCCACTCATACATATAAGAATAACATAAAAGATGATCTTCATCAGACACTTGAATAAAGAGGAAAATAATGATATAGTGAGTGAAAGAAGATGGTGAAAAAAAAAATTACCATCATGCTTCATCAGCCTCATTCTTGCATCTCTTGGCCAACATTTCTTATTATTATATCCAACCATATTTTCATTGTTTGGATCAGGATGCTCAGTAAGATATCTCTGAATGAGGTCACGTGCCTCTTCATGAGTGAAGCAGAACAATATATGTACTTTGTCAATGTCTCGTGAATATAACCGAATAGGATGCCTAGTTTCAATTTTGGTGTCTGTGTATGTAATGAATTCACTGGGCATCTGAGGAGGGCCAGCTATTTCACTGGCTCTAGTTAAACCAAGAAGCAACAGATCTAACACAAGCCCATAATATTGTACAACAAATGAAGCAAATTGGAGACCCGGATGAGACCATATGAGTTTGTGTGACTCATATCCTTGTAAGACAACACCACATTGTTTTTAGCTGTGACATAATCAGCAATATTGTGGTCAAGAACCAGACGAAGAAGCCTGCAATTGAAAATGTTAATTAACCATTCGCACTTGCACCTGAAGAATTATGCACAAACAAGGTACAAAGCAAATTACCTGTTTAACATGGTCAAGTCAATTTTCTCAAAGAACTTCTCAAACTTTGTTTGCAGCATCACAACACACTGCCCATCACTGTTGTCCCATATGCCCTGTAAGTTGTTTATACCTTGACACCATTTATAGACAAGAAGAGGAGGTGGTTCTGAATCAGCTGGCTTGACCCAATTAGGGAAAAGATGACGTTTGTCACCTTCATACCATAAATATTGATCAAGATAAGCATCTGTAATTTTCTCAAGAGGTTCAATTTCGTACACAGGAATCAGGTAACTGTACAAATCCATGAACTCAATGCCAACCTGCGAAGATATAAATTTCAGTTTCTATTTTGAGTTTTCTGAAAGCAAAAGTGGAACAAGAAATATATGAAAGTTGACATGCCATAGTTTACCTCTTTAAATGCACGTTGTGTAAGCAAGTGACGCTTTATCCTTGACAATGCCTCATGGGGATTGTCATAGGCTTGTTCAATAAGACCCAATTCTTCCCTTTGCAATTGATTCAATCTGACTGCCACACTATAAGACTCCTTCAGCCTTTCTAGTGCCAGGATAAGAAGTTTGGTGTCATGCTTGTATGATAAAGGTGGAAATGGTATAGGGGAGAACTTCCTTGACTCCAGCCAATGAACAGTTGTAGTATAGATGGCAACTGCTTCTTCAGGGGTGACGTATGGACCATCTTTTAAGTAATTATGTTGTCTTTCCTGAAAAGAACATAATAAGAAAAGAACAGGTGACAATTTATTCATCTTCCCTAATAAAGTAATCCAAAGAATCAGACAAACACTTCATAAGATCACCAGAAAAAGGAAGAAAGAAGAGAACCAGAAACAGCTCAACTCAATGACATAGAAAACACAAGAAAAATCATATCATGAAGGATGTATGCAAATAAGTAAGAGACAGAACAATGATAATCATGGTACATATAGGGTAACCATTCGGACATTTGTATATATTACTATGCAAACTAAATTTTCTTAAAAGGGAAGATAGAAACTCATTTTCAAAAGAAAAGAAAAGAAAGGAGAAACCAAATATGTTGCACTCTATATTTATTTACACATGGCAATCTCTAACCAAGCATTTATGGATTAATTTGTTTGTAATTGTTCCTCTTAAAACTGACATTTACAGGTTAATTGCTTTTCTCCTTTCTCTGTGAAAACTTATAGGCAGGGAAAACATGTGCCCACTTGTTTAAGCCTTTCACTCCATAAAACCCAATAATTATGCAGTGATCCCATGCGGAAATGCTGGGGAAGGCAAACTAGTTAGAATACCAATCAACTTTAAGAATGAATTATATATACCTGCTCAGCTTTTAGCCACAATCGAGTCAGCCTTCCTAGATTCTTTCTACAAACAGTCTTGTCGACTGTGGCACCCCTTCTAATACGCTCGCGATTGTAGTGAGCAACGTTGGTCCACCAATCTGCCTTGGACTTCACATAACGAAGAATCATGTTCTCAATAGGTACAGGCAGTCCTGGACCTGCAAAAGCTTGCATATGAGACAACAAGAGAGAGAACTAGCAAGAATCAGAATGTAGGATTTTAGTGTACCTTCCATGGAATGTTGGCTTTCCAACAACGCCATGCCTCGCTTAGATGTTGCAGAATAGTCCTAGCCTTGTTTTGCTTAATGCCCTCTGCAAACCCAAAATATTTATTTCAGATTTCAGTTTTTATATATGAAAATCCAGGATTATGCTTCTGGACCAGGAATATAATGGTTTCTTCAAGGCCACAAACAAAATGATCACAATGTGTCAAGTCAGAAAATGCATATGAACATTACTTACTGAACTACAGATCAAGATGTAGCAAGAATAAATCCAAACTTATACTATGAACTGACCTGGCATTGCATCAAGAACATCATGCATAACAGCAGCTCGGAGTTCTAAGTCGAAGTGGCTCTCAACACGTTGCTTTGTAACAGTCTTGGCAACTCCTTTAGAATGGCGACCTTCAAATTGGCGCGCAAGCAAATTACCCAACCATCTTTCTAATAAGGGCACGATGCCACGAAGGAAAAACAACCATACCCTCCACATAGGAGCCCAAAAACCACAGCCAGGACCCTTCCCAACAGGACCAGTATTAAATCGGTAGTAAATCAGGTGCTTCAAGTCTTTACACATTCTGATCTGCCGCATCAGCCGGTACTTGTAACGATACATACCAGTGAGCTGGCCAACATGTGAGAATGTATACTGCAGGCCATCAGCCAATTGAAAGGCATCAACATTTCCCAGGCGGAACTGAATATTACCATCAACGACCAGCTTTGTCAGTCTCAAAATTTCACGACATAGATGAAACGCATTTCCAAAACGTGACTTCTTCCGCTCTTTTGTGGTGAGCGTCTTTACAGGTTTTAAATTGAAATTGTAATCAAGGTGAAGATAATTAAGATTCTTTCTATGAATCAATAGATTCAGCATATTGTATCCTTGCTTACAAACTTGTAAACCTGCTTCTGCCCAATCCAATTCTGTTGTTTGAAAAAACTTGGTTGCTTGGAGCGAACGGAACAGGTGTTTCTTTTTTTGTGCCTTAGGTGGTCGATGATGCAACTCATTCAACACAAAACACTTCAATAACTTTTGATAACTAACACGAACTTTAACTGGGTATGATGGAGGGCTGCAAATGAAAAGCAATACATAAGCAGACATCATGAAGGAGAAGAGAACATAAACATACAACAGGACAACAGGCAAACAGAATGGTGGCAAGAAATAAGGCATACCAGTGCTCCTTATACCATTCTGAAACAAGAGGTATATCTTCAGGTCGCCTCGTGCGACCAGATCTCATATTGAATGGGCGTGGTGCAAACAACAATGAGATACCAGCAGCCGTAGTATCAGTATAAAGTTGAGTATCTTGCAGTAAAGGTTCAATTCCATCTGGTAGACAGAAATCATCCTCATCATCCTCTTCATAAACTTTCTTCTCCCGCCGGTCAAACTTGTTGATGGAAGTAATGGGGTTGATCAAAGGATCATAGTAGAATGCCGGTAAATCAGGATCCTCAGCTTTTATGTACATTATCATAGGAGTGTGATACACCTAGCTTCACTTTCCTGGGCCTGTTGTTGTAAAGATGAGGAAATGCTATTCTGTACTCTGTTCTGAGTGGCTGGCGAATAATGAGTTTATTAATGTCATTAAATTCATTCCAATCTTCATCTCCTTTTTCCATATCACGGTACAAAGGCTCAAACTTGGGGCCTCCTGCAATGAATACAAGAAGCAAGGGGAGTCCAAATTCTCAATAAAGTCAAACCATTAACATATTCATTTGAAGCATAGGCAGCTGTAAAATTATAGAAGCTTTATCAACTAAAACATGCAAGTATCCAGCATTCCTTATTACACTGTGTACACAGAAAGAAGAGCGATATCTGGAAAATGACAATGGTGTTTAGAGGTGTCCAAGTTAAAACACCACATGCACCCATAAGACAAGATGAACTATCAAAATCACATGCAAAAAAATGTCTAGGATTTAAATGCACATAAAAAATATACACAATAAGAGACATACCTGGTATGCACATATTTAATGCTTTGGCAGTGAAAAATGATTCCATATCAAACAAGTAAAAATAGTTATGATCAGTCAAATCAGAGAGCAGCTGTCCTGCAAGCCGATGAAGAGTGGCCATGATAGGAAGTGAAAGATGCCATTTTTTGTAACTTGGACCATTTATAAGCTTTGTTTTTACAAGAGGTTTATGATCGTAAAACCATGTATGTACAGCAGAATCTTCCTCTTCATCTAATTCCAGTTGAATAGCCTCCAATGGGTCCACATCTAACAAATTGTCAGCATAGTCCAATGGAGGCTCCTCATCATCAAAAGGAGGAAATCGCATTCTTTTGAAGTGCCTCCGGTCTCTCTTCTCTCTTCTCATCATAATCCACATTGTACCCCACTGTAGAAGGTCAATTAAAAGAAAATTCATTGAGAAAATAACAGAAATAGCAATTACAATGGTAAAATTTTGTTTCAACAAATTATTCACTTCTCATTCTCTATGAAACAAGAATTGGCCAATAAGTTATGAAGTAGGGAGATATGCATAACTCAACCAATGGCCTTATAGACTATTGGTTATAGTGAATTCCTGACTAACCTTCAAATTACACCATGAACAATTAATTTTCTTTATATTTTAAGTCAACTGCACTGGCTTCAGAGCCAAATTGTAGCTAAGGCAAAAGCTTAATCAGACCCACTTCTGATATAATCAGTCACATGAAACTATTTGCATGGACTGGATCATTCCAAATACACAACTTTTGCTGATTCAAAAGACGTACCTGTGCTAAATATATTGGTTCAACCACCCACGGAATCTCATTCACAAATGTAATTGCACCAGTGATGTGATACAAAACTTTCACATTGCGAACCTAAATACATACAAGACTTTGTGAGAAAAATTAAGATAGAAAAATTCCAATAAGAAGCAAAATATGTGAAACATTTCAATAAGCTGCAGACGTTACCTGCTCCCAGGGCATAGGCATGTTTTCAAGAAGCTTGTACACTGCATGAGGAACAAACTTCAGAGCCCCAAGGTACACACGTTTGTCAAGACGGCATTTCTTGGAGGACATGTCTCCATGGTCGCTGTTCAAGTGAAGAAAGAGATAATATTCATTAATTGAGAGTAGTCTTTTCATACTCTAAAAGTCAGCAATCCTCTACAATCTAATTGTTACTACAAGCATTTATTTTTTGAAAAAAGAAAAGAAAGAAAAAATCACAGTTGGTTTGCACTAGCCAAATGAAAAGCTAACAATGTAGCTAAGGGATCCCAACAACTGAAAAAGTTCATTCAACAAAGTGAAACACGTAAGGAAGATCAATGTTTCGATAAATTCAGAAAAAAAAACTTTAATCTAAGAAACAAAATAACCTCCCCATTACACATTTTGCATAGCTACCAAACATATGTCACATGCTTAAATTGAGAAGGGCACGGTTCCATTGGATTAGCATCATCACTAAATGAAAATCCATCATGCATTTTTCCCCCCTTCCAGAATATCTTGATCATTTAATCAAATTTTGTCATACACCCAAAGAGACATAATCTTCCATGACAGCCAGGTATCAAGAAAATGAGATTTGACATAGATGCTACTCTCTCTCTCTCTCTCTGTGGGTGGGGGTTATAGAAAAGATCTTGAAGCCAGTGAGTAAACATAACAAAACAATTATTATATAAAAGCATCACAAAAAGGTAACCAAATTAGTTGCATATCCAAGCAAAGTGAAGCAATTCATCATAGATGGATCGACAGTATCGGTTATTATTAATTAAGAATGGATATAAATTTTTGATTATTACCCTAGAAAGGTTATATCCTTGCCCTCATTTTCACCCAAATCACTCCCATCCTTGCATCATCGAGAAGTATTGCAAACAAGCAGACACTAAGAGAGCAAGGAACACAGAGAGAGCAAGCAAATGCAAGATGAGGAAAAGAAAAAGAGATAAAAGAAGAAAGAGTGTGCTACCTGATGATCTTCCTGACGTGTTCGGGGGGCATGTCCTCCTTCTGGGCCTCGACGAACCCGAACTTCCTCTTGTCCCCATACCTCTTGGAGTTGAGCTGGTGCCACTTCCTGGCCTTCTCCACCAGCTGCGCCTCCAGCTCCACCGGGGACGGGGGTACGCTGTAGGAGGGCTGCATTGCTGGCGGCGGGGGCACGCCCGATCCCCCCGTCGTCCCTGGCGGCCCCACCGGCGGCATCTGAGACGCCGCCGCTCCACTGTTCCACATCTCTTCTTCTTGGGAGCGAGCGTTTTCTTTTTCCTAGATTTTTCCCCGCGCAAGAGACGAGGCGGGGTAAGCAGAGCAACAGAGAGAGCGGGAAGGGGAAGTTGGAGGAGGAAAGGGATGCTCGAGACCAACGTTTATCGAGGAGGGCCCGCCTCGTTTCGTTTCGGTCTATCGAGCGCTGAGGCCGTGATATTAGCGATGGAGATGGCGGTGCCCTAAGAAACAGCGCCGATGTGAGTCGGGCGAATCAGGCGATATAGACCTGGTTGTACGGTCCAAATCGGAGCCCTCGGATCTCCAAAACCTCTGCGGGGGATTATCACGTTCAATGCACGTGACAATAGAAGGATTAGGGGCAGCGCCCTCCGCTCAGCGTTTGGAAATTGGAAGTCTATTAATTCGTGCTCAAACTCAACCGAGCCGGATTAGATTTTAAAAAATAAAATAAAAATGAAGACAAAAACAGATTGACTTAGCCGAAGCAAATAGCTAATTTTCATTACAAATTGTAGGAGATTCTGCGTGGTATCGATTGGCCAAGTCATTATAACCAAATGATTGCTATCTAAACTTTGTTTTTTTTTTTTTACAATTTATTTTACACAATAGTTATTAACTTATTTAATCAACAAAGTTGTTATATATTATTAGCTAGGTTTGAGTTTTTTTTTTTTTTTAGTACAGACGGATGATCATACCATCCTTATATGAGTCAGTCCAGATAAGTCAGAGTATAAAATCTGTTTAAGTACAATAGGACATGGGTCACATTGTCGCCATAATCAAAAACCATAGTGGTGGGCCATAGAGTCCGCCACCCAGTTAGCCATCGTATTGGCCTCTCTGTAGACATGTTTGATTTGGAAGCTGTGGACATCCCGCAAAGTAGATCAGAAATTTCGGAGCAAAGGGTTGGTAGTAGGATGAGCAAAACAGTCCCGCTGAATCCAATAAATAACAATCAACGAGTCATCCTCAATAGCAAGGCTCTGAGCATGAAGAAACCTAGTGGCGTAGGAAATGTTGGCCCACGCTGCATAAAGCTCAGCCATAGGGACCGTATAGTCAAGGAGCCCAAATCGTCCAGCCACCAGCATAGCTCCATCGGCCCCTCGAATAACAAAAGCAGAGCCTGCTAATCTACTATGCACACTCCCATCAAAATTGATTTTGACAAACCTTGAGGGGGGTTCCCAAGGGAAAATCGGCTGTCGGTACGCTGCCAAGGCAGTAGGGGAACCCCAGTGACCAGAGCTATCAGAAACATGAGCAGTCCAGTGGAGTGTGTATTCGACCACCAAAGATAAGGCTTTCCGAGCAATCCTCTAAGGGGTGATTGTATCTTCAATAAATATGACATGATTTCGAGGTAGCCAAATCTGATAGACAGTGGCAGCCAAGGTGATGCCCTGATGCTGGTTATCCCTCCTAATATCACGCAGGAAAGAGGTCCACCAAGAGACCGTATCCCCCTCCCTAGGCTGGTATCACACAATATGCCATACCTATCTTGCCCTAGGGCAAACGAAGATGGCATGATCAATAGTCTCCTCCTTCTGACCATAGAAAGGATAGGTAGCCTGGATAGACAAACCCCTACTTGAGAGCCAAGAGCAAGTTGGGAGGCATTCCCACTCAAGCTTCCATATAAAGAGCTATATCCTGGGATGGATGAAAAGCTTCCAGATCCACGCTGCATCGCTCATATACTGATGCTAAGGTTTAAAGATCTTCATAAGATCCCTGATCGGAGCCCTGAAGAGGCACGATCTCTTTTATAATCCGACATCATCATCCTGGCCGGAAACAAGCGGAATAGACAAAATCCGGCGAGCGAGATCTTCATCGAAAAATAGGGATACCGTTGGCATATGCCAAGAGAGGAGATCCTGAGAAATCATTTCAGAGACTCTCATGGTATTGGGAACATCGATACTAATAAATGTAGGCCAGCGTGATAGAGGGAGCTCAGCAATCCACGTGTCCTAGACAATATGCACCGATGAACCATCGCCAATCATCCACGTTATGTTATCCAAAAGAGCCAATGAGCGTCTGCAAACCTCCTTCCAAAAAAATAAATAACCAGGGGAGGACTAAAAATCCGTAGCAGCAGTCCACTCACCATATCTAGCATGCATGACAGAGCTTTAGAAATAGTGCGGATCAAGAATCGAGGCATGCCTAGCAAGCATAGCCTCTCTCCTCACAATCATTGATTGGATACCAAGGCCGCCTTCAAATATCGGCATACAAATAGTATCCCATGCTAGTAGATGAATACCGTGACCATCCTACATCGAGGCCTAGAGAAAGCCTCGAAAGTATCTTTCAATCCTTCTTAGGCAAGTAGTTGAGATGGCAGTGTTGGATAGAAGATGAAGAGGAAGGAACGTTAAAACAGACTTCAAGAGAGTAATCATCGCCATCATCGATAACCTAGTTACCTGCCAGCCGTCGATGCGCTCACGGACCCGATGCTTTAACGCACTAAAATCATCATAGCGAGGCCATCTTCCAGTGATAGGAATCCCCAGATATGTAAGACGGTCAGCCTGAACAGAGATGCCAAAGGAATGAAGGATGGCTTCCTTCAAAGCATTGGGAGTTTTCGGACTGAAGCAAACCATAGACTTTAGAAGGTTGACCTTCTGCCCCGAGGCTTGACAGTAGTCCTGAATAATAGAAGCATAGGAGGTCGCATTGCGAACACTAGCTTGGCCCAGAAGGATGCAGTCATCCGCAAAAAGAAGATGAGAGACAGGAGGCCCATCCAGACCCAACATAAATGGGGCAATGCGAAGATCCTGTTGCGCCAAGTAGAGAGAACGCGATAAGTCATCGACAGCGAGGATGAACAAGAAAAGGAAAAGCGGGCATCCTTGGCGTAAACTAACAGTAGAATGAAAGAACTCGATCTGGCTGCCATTAATGAGAAGTGAGAAGGATGGCCTAAGGATGCAAGCCATGATCCAATCTATGAACCATCCATCAAATCCAAATGCAAGAAGAGTACAGTGCAGAAAGGCCCAGCTCAATCTGTCATAGGCACATTCCATATCAAGCTTGATAGCCATAAGACACTGTCTACTAGATGATCTGTGAAGATCGTGCATTAATTCTTGAGCTATGAGGACATTGTTTGAGATGTTACGACCTCTAATAAAAGCTCCATGCTTCACAGAGATAATGCGGGGTATGACCTCCCTTAAACGGTTGGCTAATAGCCGGGCACAAACCTTGTACAGGGTAGTACAAAGGCTGATGGGCCAGAAGTGAAGCGGAGAGGATGCATCCGCATGTTTGGGCACCAAAGTAATGAGAGTCTGATTCCAGTCAGCAGGAATACAATGAGAATAGAAAGCACTCAATATTACTTGCACTACATCGTCGCCCACAATATTCCAGTAAGATCGGAAGAAAAAGGGTGGAAAGCCATTAGGCCCTGGGGCCTTGTTAGGCCCTAAGTCCCAAAGAGCCGAACGAATCTCATGGGCTGGATAGGCCTAGTAAGAAGGTCATTATTTTCTGGGAAGACCTTGGAATCAAGGACTGGAAGAACAGGGAAGCCGTCTCCAGTTTGCTTCGACCAATGGGACTGAAAGAAATGATAAAGCAAGTCCTGGATGATAGATATGTCTTCATGATAATGCCCATCCTCATCCACTATGCTCCGAATCCTGTTGGTAGTTCTACGCCTCAGGGTAGCCTGATGAAAAAATCTGGTATTGCGGTCCCCCTCGCGGATCCAGTGAATCCAAGACCTTTGTCTCTAATAAATCTCCTCCTGCTGAAGAAGAGAATGGTGGCGAGCTATCATAGATCTAAGAACAATAAGATCAGAATTAGAGAGGTAGCCAACAATGTCTTCTCTGCTCTAAAAAGAAGCAATTTCAGCTTCGACCTCTTTCACTTTCCTGGTTAGGTCCCCAACCACCACTTTGTTCCATCTGGAGAGCCGGCGCCTCGCTAGCTCGAGACGCCTGGATAGTCTGTACACAATAATGACTCTCACCGATAAGCGCCAAACTTGGGAGATAATCGATCGGGCCGAGGAGTAAAAGGTCCAAAGTTGCTCAAAACGAAATTGCTTCCTCTGATGCGTTACCACCTCTGCCTCCGTGGAGATCAATATGGGACAGTGATCTGAAGCAATCCTCAGAAGATGAGTAACAGTGGCAGAGGGGTAGATTTGGAGCCACTAATCAGTGGTCAAAACCCTGTCTAGTCTCTTCCAGATGCGAGCTAAACCCTGACAGTTGTTGCACCAAGTAAATTGAGGGCCCGAGAAACCTAAGTTAAGCAGTCCAGCAGAGGAGATAAATGACCTAAACTCAACTATCTCCGCTGAATCAACAACTTGTCTACCCTCCCGTTTCTCACTGGCCCCAATGATATAGTTGAAGTCACTAGCAACGAGGGAAGGGCAATTCTTGTTAAGAAGAGAGAGAATCTCAGACCATAGAACCCACCTTTCCCGAAAGTCAATGCTAGCATATACTTCCGAGAGAAGCCAAGAGACATAAGTACCATCAGAGATAACAACAACAACCTGCTGGCTACAATGGTAACAAGCATTAACTCTGATGGCATTGGTGTGCTAGAGAACCACAATACTGCCAGAAAGGCCCACAGATTCCACTGCATACAAAGACCATGTTCGAGCAACCTATCTTTGGAACCAGACTAAACTATCTCTCGACATACGAGTTTCTAATAGAATGCAAATATCGCAGTTATGAAGCTGCATCAATCTCCCGAAAGAGGAGCGGAACAAGGGTTTCCGGGCTCCCCTGACGTTTCAAATAAGGATCTTCATATTAAAGTTTTTTTTTGTGGGGGGGGGGGAGAGGGGGGGGGGGGGGGGGTAGGGCTCCAGAGTTCTCCACCATCATTTCAGTAGAAGGAAGGCCCTCAGGAACCAAGGTACCATCCTTTGGATTCTCCCAAGAAAAATCCATCTGTAGTATGTCCTTAATAACTATAGTAGGCTCTCCTCCCGAGGTGGGCATAGCCCTCATCTGAGAAGCCTGACCGTGGCCCATAATGACTTCCTTTAAGCAGGAGACAGTAGACTTATGACTTCGACCCCCCAACAGGGTAGGCGGATCAGATCGACTGTTTCCCCCTGCCAAAAACACTCCCTGGCTACGGGTGGATGAAGCACTCTGACTCACCAGGGCATCGTGGCCTAATCCAAGGGTGTTGTAAAGGTGAACTTATCCTGCACCCTAATCGATCTAGTTGCAGTCATTTTCCCTTTTCTTTTGTCATTTTTTGTGGAAACTTGATGAAGCTGAGTCTCCGCAGGCCTGGCCCTCTTTGATGGGCCAGGGAAGCTTCCTTACTACCAGAGGGCCAACTGGCCCATTTGTCTGAACCCAGCAATGCAAATGGGTTCTCCAAAGTCACTCGAGAGTTTAGTTTCTGAACTCCCTGTTTCCTTGATACCAGAGAACCAGAGCCAGCCATTGGCATAAACCCGGCATGCCCGAAGAAAACTGGCATGCCCCCCTCAGCCCTCTTAATCACTGAAGTCTAAGCAAAGGCAAAGACAGGGGATCCCGACTTCCTAGGAGAAACCTTGGACTTCTGCCGAGCAACCTTGACCGGCTCCTGCCACCCCTCCTCCATCCAAAGGTCTGAAACAGTGGAAGTACCAGACATGGCCTTCCTCCTCATCTCCGATGGTGAGACTCTCCTCTACTTGAGCATTGCCATCCAAGGACCATCTTGGATCCAACGGAAGGAGGGGCAGCAGAAGAAGAGCTAACGGAGAAAGGTCCATCGAGGTGAATGGATCCACACGAGGGATAGATCCCTTCGAGATGCTCGTAAGCAAATTGTTGCCAGAATGCCTCTCGGGTCCCCCTGATCCTGGCCCCCAACCGGAGCAGCCGATGCAAATCCACCCTGACACACGCTCGGGCGAAGCCACCTCTACTTTTCTTTTTGGTAGAGGAATCAGAGCAAATGAAATCACCGGCCAGAGCAAGGATAGTGCACAAGATCTCCTTTGCCAAAACTCCAAGGGCAAGTTCGGGAGCCTTACCCAGAGCAGGGCAAATGCTGCCAAATCCGATGACGGGATGAACTCCAGAGACCATCCCTCAGTGGCAATGGGTTGGCCATTAGCAGTCCACAGCCTCCCTAGGGCCATCTCCCTTGCACTAATCTCGGAGAACCTGAAAATATAGTAGTGATGTGACAGATAGAGCACTTCAATTCCATCAGGGAGGCCAGCACACCGGAACTCCCTGATAATGGCTTTCGGAGGTACCCACTGATGAAAACTACTTGCAATAATGGCCTTCTCCTGCCATCCAGTTGTTTCAGCTGCCAATGCCTCAGTAGCACTTGGATAACCTCCGGGAAGTGCGATTCTAGTTCCGTCACTTCCGTCGAAGAAGGAGACGAAGCTACTCATACAAAATGGGTATAGAAGCCCGTCTCCATGGCTTACTCTCCACCTTAGATCCATCCGTAGCATGAGGAGTAGAGGGGACGGTGTTGTCCATGGTCCGATCGGGTCAAATGCCAAAAAATGGTGGGGATTGCCAGAGATCGCGAGCACAACAGACACAGCGAGAATCTTAAAGCTTGAGTCAACCGAGAACTAGAGCATAAATATTGAAGCTATCTTGGTTCGAGTCCTATTTAGATGACTTTAAATTTTATTAAGAGGGTTAAAGTCTAGTTTTTAAACATCATTGGTACATGCATCTTGCCATGAGGCCATAATTTAACTCAACTCATCTAAGCCTTTTCCCAACTAGTCGATTATATGAATATGCTTTCTTCACTCTCACTAGGTCGATATTCAAATTAATATCGTAGTCTTTTATATAGTTTGATTTAGTATATTTATTTTTAAAGGATCTGACAAAGTTTTACACTGACTGTTAGTTACCTAACGTAATCCTTCTCCTTTACTCGGACTTGAAATTAGCCTTGACGAAGTTCCATGAGGCCATAAGTGAATTGAAAATTAAACAACATGGTACAATTATTATTTTCTTTGTTCAATAATAATAATAATAATAAAGCTTTCTTCTTTTGTTATTATCTTTGTTGTCATCGCTGTCATTGTTAGAAATAATTGTAGTCTAAGTTAACAATCGGCGAAACATACCCAAATCAAGTGGCCTACCCATGCTCATCCCTTCTCATTTTTTATTTTATCAGAGGATTATTTCATAGAATATACTTCTTCTTTTTTTTTTTTTTTTTTTATCAAACGCCTAAGCATAGAAGGTAAATGAGCGCATATATTTTCATAATAATTTAGATTTTATCGTAATAAAAAATTTACCCTCTCACTTTTGATTATATTTTGAAATTGGTTAAAAATAATAATAAATAGGGAGGATAAGATGTTTTATTTGGCAAGTAACTCCATTCCATCAAAAAGAAAAATAGAATTATCTTTCTTATGTTATTTTTGCACTTCTAAATGATCGTAGTATATGATTATTTGGGAGTGCTTGAAAAACGAAAATTTCTATCTACACCGCAAAAATTACTCTTTACACCCACATTTACAAAAGAAAAAAAGACCCAGTTTGCCTCAAAATGTAATGACCATCCTACCCTCCATAATTTCTCTTCACACCCCATCCGATCAAATCCCCCTCCCTCCCTCACTCAACACTGCAACTGGTCTTCAATCCAAGTTCTAAACTCCTTTGTTTGAAGAGTTTTTAACCTTCATTTCAATAATGGAGAAGCAAATAGCGATTTGGGAAAGCTTTACGGATGAAAATATTCATTTTTTAACATGTTTCGATTTTTTTTTTTTCGAATCGTGTTTCGTTCGACCTATTAGGACCGAACAAAACACTATTGTTCGGCCCTGGTAGGCCGAACAAAAGCATTTTATTCGGTCACACATTGTTTGGTCATGGTAGACCGAACGGATGCCTTTTGTTCGGCCACATAGGGCCGACCCAGTGTAGCCGAACAAAGGCCTATATTCATCGTATCAATATACCAAGTGCTAGGTTGTGTTTACTGAATAAAATCTTCATGATATCTATCACTAATCACCGAGACAAACCTCTCAAGGAACGGTAGTTGACTAGTTGGTGAAGATCTTTCATCGTATCAATGTACGAGTCCGAACAATGAGGTGGTGATGGCAAAGAAGATCACTAAGGCTGAATCCTCCTGCAAGGAACCTTTGAATCAGAGTCAGTTGTGCTCTTTCTTGTTCCGATTCATGATTTGATATAGCATCAATGGGTTCAATGCTCTGCTCATCCCAAAAAGCACATTGACACGGGAGAAAGGGGAAAGTGTGGCTGTTGTCACCGCTGGGGAGGACACGGAGTCAGACTATCACTGTCAAAGAGCAAGGGAGTCAAACGGGAATGGAAAGAGGAAGGAGAGCAAGGGAGTCGAACGGGAATGGAAAGAGGAAGGAGATCGGTTGGGGGAAGAAAAAAAAAAAAGGGATGCGGGTCGGGAGAGCAACACAGGACGGTAAGGGTAGTTTAGAAATTAAAAAAAAAGGGGGTGTTGAGAGAAAAAATGAGGGTATGGAGAGTAATTTTAAAAAATATAAGTGTCAAGATTGGTGTAGATAAAAACTCCCTTGAAAAACATATCCCCTTGCTTGGATGAATTACCTTACTTATCCCCTCCACCGAGCGTCATCTAAATATTCAACTCATATTATATGAGGCATGCCTCCAACCATGGCTAAACGCAGGCCAAAATGTTCAACTTAGCTGCTAGACATTGAAACAAAGAGCACAACTGCCCAAGGCTTGGTGAGGGCTGCAACACTAAATAGGTTATAACTCACACATATGTCAGGATTGATGGAGGTTGACTGAATGATAAGAGGGAGAGAGAATAGTTTCTTAAACCGGCCATCCTCAGCGGAGAGAAAAGATAGCGCGCTGATGCTCAAATCAGCTCTCCTCTCAACAAGCAACGCCGGCCGGATTCCAAGCAGGCAGAACAGGAGAAAAAGATAGCAAAAATGAAGTAGAGGCGTCGTGACTGGATCATCCTCGCATAATTATAATAGCAACCAAATAATGCACCAAGCTAATTTTGCAGAAAAAAGATGCTAAGTTGTAGGACAGTTTAGTCATCCAATGTGCCGTCCTAAGCCGAAGGACCAGCTGTTGCGAAGAAATTAAGTTCCCAGACATCTTGGGAGGGAGGGCGAAAGAAATGGGGAATAAGGTGATATTTATACTTATTTCTGCCATTTTCTCCCAAATATGGTATCCTGTTTCAAAAAAGATCTTTTGCTAAGATTTGCATCATATCATCCAGAAGTCCAAAGAAGCCAAGAAAAGAAAAGGTTGGTAACATTCACACCTGAATGGAAATTTTGAAGAAATACATCATCCATACAATCCAAAACTGGAGCCATCTGACAAAAAACTTCCATTTTTAAACAAACTTATTTCTACCCATATCTAACACTTCAATGGGGGAGGGATATGCTAGACCTAAAACAAAGTAGCTAAACCCAGGCCTCCCTGGTTTCCCTCTTTCCCATCTCTATTTTCATGCTTCTGTTTAAAGTTTAACCTTTGTGCATATGTCACTGGAGAATGATTAGATGCCTTGAGTGACTTAGCAGCGACAATTTGTGTTGACTGCAGTCTCTCTTCATCAGATGATTTGTGCCAGACAAGTTGAGGCAATTGCAACTCCGGATTTTTTTTTAAGGGCAACAGCAAGGAAAAGAGATTACTTGACAGTCGCTAATGCTTTTGGCATTTATTTTATCATCCATCACCTTGATGATTGATCTGGAGCAGAGTTTCCAACAGCTTGGCTGCAGCTAGCATTTAATCCAGCACCAATTTCTGGTGGCGGCGCAGTTCCCCATTGCCCTTCCGACTCCAGAGGCTCCATTACTTGGACACCCCCATCCGTCAGTCCCAGTGCAAACTGACTCGGCTCAGATGGATGGGCAGCAATGACAAGTGGATGTATGTTTAAGCTGAAAACAACGCAATTTGAATTGAATATAGTTCAGAGATACGGGGCAAAAGGTATACCTCCAGTCTAGGGCTTCTTATTATTAAAGGTACCTGGATTGGGCATTCAGGTAGGCTAGGGGACTAATCCGGCACCTCAACCGAAGGCCCGCTGTGAATACGCTCACACTTCCATCCACAAAACTTGCATATATCATCTGACTATCACATGAATACGTTGCATGTGTAATTATTCCATCTCGGGGTGCTGCCCACTGTCATGGTAAATATGAAAGAAGGTTCGCAATCAGTGGATCAACATATGCAAGGCATTTCTCAACAAGGCAATTCTTATGCACGTATGGAACATAAAACTGCTACACCTGTGATGCAATGAATCATGTGAAAGCATTCACACAAACAAGAATCCTCAGTCATGCATATATAACATGAACAGTTGGGTTGTACAAGTACGACTACACAGAAATTTGCCCAATTCACCTGTTTACGGCATTCCAGTTTTGCTGCATCATATATCGCTATCTGTGTATCATGGACAACCAATAGATGGAGCTGATCATGGTGAAATTGAACTTTTGTTTCAGCAAGAGGACCTGACATTCGTCCAGTAGGTATCTGTAAAAATTTATTAGTCTGTTTCTCCCATCCATCTGTTCCCCATACGCACAACTGGGAAAAAGAAAGGAAAGAAAACACAGAATTATTTGTTTATCGGATAATTGTGTAACCCTAGAAAGATGCAAAGTATAAACATGGATACAGCATACAGATATAACACAATGCACATACATGCTGACATGGCAAATCATGAAAAAGTAAAATATTATATAGCTAGGATGCATAAGGAATATATAAATGCATATACGTATATAAATGCATGCATGCAAGCTTATATGCATAAGAGTAAGACTCAAATGTATTCAAATGCATTTGGCTTCAAATGCTTTCTCATCAAAATCAATATTGAACCTTTCAAAATAAAAATTGACATTTCTGATTATAATCTAGACAGTATAAAATGTCTGGAGACTAAAAATAATTTATTTAAAGAAATCTTGCCTCTACATCAAGCGAGTACAACAGGAATGGTAGTAATATAGCTAATAAGCTAGAATGTATTATACTATATAATTTGCAAATCCAAATTGTTGATCTTGATTAAATATTTTAAAACATATATAGATCAAATTTCAACTGTTTTGAATCCTTGTATACCATAGATCAAATGAAAACATGGCATCATACCACAGTATTCATTTTCAACCATTCAATGCATGGTAAAAGATCTAAAAAATGCATGATTTTTTGTTTTTACACATTTTATGCACCGTAAAACATGATCAATGCTTTTAATTTTCATATCATATATATATATATATATATATATATATATATATATATATATCATTGATTTTCATTGAGAAATTGTTGAGACCAAGTACACATGACTGTCCTTTAGCCTCTCTCTCTATAAACATATGTGTGTGCATGCATGCGCGCATATATTAGACTACATTCTTTACCTTAACTTCTTAAAAAAGAGTTAACAATTAAAATCAATGATAAACTATCTAAAATTGAAATCCAAACTAATGAACAAGATCTATGCAATAAAAAATATCTAGAAATTAAAATTCATGCATTTTAGTGATCTCTAACTTAATCACCAAGGGGGTGCCAAAATGGAGATTTAATAGCATGATAATATATTTTAATGTGATCATCAAAGTCTAGTAAATTTAAATATTCTTATATTTTAAGAAGTGCAAATCATGATCTATAAAGAGGATTTTCAATTTATGAGCCCTATTAAGTATTTATTTTATAATATTAGTGTGATTCATGCTACTCGTTTTTTTCACTAGCTTGATGAACAAGTTAGAGACTACCGAAAATATATCAATTTCCATGTCTACACATTTTAAAAATTAGTGTAGCATATAGCTCATGTGCAACTACTCGAATCTTGAATTTGGACAGCGTATCATTTGTTTTAAAATCAATAAATTTTTGAAAAAGAAGTTAATATAAAGTATGTAGTCCAACTTTACACACACACACATATTTATGTATGTATTTTTTTTATATATGTACATACATACAAAGTAATACATTTATAAAAAAGAAGCACCCATAAAATAACATTACTGATATTTTATAAGGTAACATCATCTTTTACAAGTGGATAATTTAGTTGTCATTCAAATCGATAGAACATAATCATACTTATATTTCAAAATTAACACTATAGACTACAAAACTGACCCTTCTACTTATTTTTAGGGCATCAAAGAAGTATTTAAGTGTATTTGAGAAATTTCCAGTGTTCTTTTTAGTTTTGAAAAATATGCTACACAGTTATCCAAGAAGTATCAGTATCCATGCAATTTGAAGTATGCTTCCTAGCTAGGAAGGTGTCCATTGTAATTGAGATATATTTATTATTGGATGCCATATAAAATACACATGAGTTCTTTTACATTATGCTGGAAGAGAGAATCCTTTCATTTTCTAACATACCTGAGCATCTGCTCCTGATGAGACAAGTATATTTAGCGCACTAGAAAAAGCGAGGCCTGTAATTCTCTTCTGGTGCCCTCTGAGCTTGGTTTTCACCTGTAACACAATATTTAAAAAAATAACATAAACAACAATAGCAATATAATCTAGCTATTATTGTTAGCAAGTAAATTTTCAATTCAAATAAAATCAGAGCAACCTCATCAAAGCGGACATTGTAGATGTGGATTGTGGAATCATCCATTCCTATGGCAACAATGTTATTGTCTTGAGGACTGAAAGCAAGAAAAGTTGCCACTGGAGGTGGGGACATGAAAGCTGCCATTGTCTGCAATATGTGAAATATGCGCTTTACAAGCTCCATCAAGTAGATCAAGTGATAATAAAAGAGCAACATAAAGACATAAGCCTGATGCAACTTACCTTAAATGTCGCCATATTGAAAAGTGAAATTTTTCCACCTGATGCAGACATTACGTACGAGTCATTCTTTGACAGTGCAAAGCAATGAACAACTTCTTCTGTGTTCGCATCACTAATAACATTAGTCATTAGTATGCTGCTCGAAGGTTGCCACAGTTGTGGCGATATGCTTGCAGTTGCCTAGAAAATCCAAGCATCTAGATACATTAAGGTTTCAGAAAAGGACATCAACAAAAAAGTAACAACAGCTAAAACTCAATACCTTCCCAGAAGTATTTCTATCAGTCTTGGGCCATTTCCATAACTTGTGAACAGCATTAGATGCCAGAGCCAAAATAGCATGTCCTGAATTTGTATAAATCAATCTGGGTACCTATATGGGACCAATAGAATAAGTGAGAACCTATATGTGAACCTGCATCCTGGGACATCAATAATTTATTTTTCATGAAAAAATAATTTCAAAGTTCAAACCTTGAAGAGACACTTGCATAAACAAAATGGCACTATTTGGCATGCCCTCTTCAAAATATGTCTTTTTCTAGAGTAACAGCTCTTGATGTACCATAAATAGTGATCTGACCTGTAGCTTCAAATTCTTTAATCAGTTTGTGATGTTTCTGCCACACTCTTTTCCTGTCCTAATGCAGAAATGCAACCCCTCTCACATCCAGGTCATTCTGCGGTAGCAGGTTATGCAACTACTAAAATCTCAGAGTGAAGTGAAAAAATATACTTTTGACCCTCCCTATTTAACCGCGTATCTAACTTAGCAATCTCCTCTTTGCAGTTTGTCATATTATATCTCTCATTTATTCAATCCCATTTTCACTCAAAGGCCAAAGTCCCTCTTAATTCTTCAAACTATCAACTTTATTACATGAGAATATAATTCAACAAGACAAAGAATGTACAAGAACTATATAAGAACCAAACCACATGCTTGCCAAATAATCAGCTTTGTTGTACATCCATTATCCTTTTTTATACATCTTTCCTCTTTCATATTTTTTTTTTCCACTCTCTTGTCCTCTCAATACTTGCCAGAACAAAAAGGATATAATTGCAACTGTCAGCTAACGCTTGTAGGTAAAATAAAACCCAAACCAGATCCACTTGACATAAAAATGAACTGAACTAGCTCATACAATTGATTCATGTATCAGTTTGGCAGCTAGGTCAGATATTATTAGCAAACAGTTTTATGCCATCTTTTTAGTCCCAAACTTCTCTTTATGTTACCTTATTCTCACCATGTGGTGGATATGAGTTACATGGCTTAAAGTCAGCCATCAATTATGGCCAGCTCAAGCTTCCGATCAGATGCAGGCTTAACTTCCTGGACCATACAGCTAAAGCCAGGTAAAGGACATGTTTAGCCAATACCCAATGACCAAAAGACAACTTTCCTGTATGAACTCTGCATTCTTGCTACTTTTCTCCAGACTGTTCCCAAGTCCAAGGGAATCTTGAAGTTGGAAGATCAACTTTAGTTTCCTGTATGAACTCTGCATTCTTGTTACTTTTCTCTAGATTGTTCCCAAGTCCAAGGGAATCTTGAGTCGGAAGATCACTCTAAAGACACATGAGATTAATTATATAACCAAATGTATGTATGTACACATGTATGACTGTCTATAGATGCATGAAGGTTCATATTTAGTAAGTAGTTTCATGAAAAATTATATAGGAAAGGTGAGGCCTATTAATTTCAAACCTAGTGTGAGACTATATGCATTATTTTCAGAATCTAAACATCAATGATTTGGAGCTTACAAAACTGAAAACAATATGGATCTCATATTTGGATCAGAATAAATGGAGGATTGCAAAATCCAGATCTACATTTAAAATCCAGATCTACATTACAGATCATAGGAATTCTTAGATCATAAAATCCAACTTGATCATGCCATTTATGCTAAAGCTTAAAAAAGGGACTATTTCTATGATTTATCCAACTTACTGTCTTTAGAATTATTTATTTTACAAATAAAGGCATGAAAACATAAAATTAACAAATTAGATAGTGTTTTCAATTTCTGAAGACTACAGATGCAGAACTTCTGCAAGCACAAGATAAATCTTTATGTTCTTGCTTATCTATCAAGACATAACTTTTTCTTTTTAAATATCTTCAATAACTAGGCATGATGTTTGTTCATTATACATCCCATATATAGCCTTATAATAGTGGAGCGCATACTGTATGTCTTATATTATTCCTTCACCTACTTTACAATTAACTCACTTTTAAACCAAAATCATATAAACTTTTGCAAAAAAAAATGGGGAAAAAAATCTATGGTTCAATCCAATCTTAGTCCATGTATGATTTAAGATAAGACTCCATCCTGATCTAATAACTTGGGATAGATGTCTCACACTAGAAAGTCATATGCAATCTCTGAACATTGACCCTCTAGTGAGACAAATATTTTGGACTGATGTTTAGCAACTTATCAAGAATCGCACGCAAATTTCTTTTCTTCCTAGTGGTACTAAACATCTCAATCCATCTTCATCATAACTTTGTCAAGCTGGTTGGAAAAATGTTCTACCATCAATAGAAAGTGTGCAAGGTCATAACCAATTAATGAAGTAAATGGGGGACACTTTATTACTTGGACTTTTTAACACTCTATTACTTGGCAATTAAAAATTCCTTAGAATTTGCATGTCTAGTCTCAGTAGTAAGCAAGACAAAATTGCTTGGAGGGAATCCAAGGTAAAAAGGAAAATTTTTAGATTGTAGGATTCCCACAAAAAAAGCTCCAGGTGTAAGGTTTTCATTATTTTTCTAGAAAAAATCAAGGGATCATTGCTTGGTGTTGGCGCAATGATAAAAGATGGGTTGACAAGGGCAATGGCACAGGTTCAAGGTCTAGAACAGCCATTTTATATTAAAAGAAAAAAAAAATGGAGTCAGATTAGGTCTGTCTTCAGTTTGCCCCTTGCAAAATCCCAAATCACTAGGACCACAACTAGGTAATGTCCCTTTTTGCTTGGAAAGTAAAATAGACTTTGATATGCCCAGCCAAGGTACCATCCAAAATCGAGCGATATAGGTCTGTACAACATGAAACTACAGGAACCAATAGGTTCCACTTGATATAGGCTGGTTTGACCCTTGAACCATATTAGCGTAGTGTGCCCCATATGGGACAGTACCAATTGATACAACCAACCATGAAAGGTGATATGGTAACATCCAAGTGAAATTTACAGGTCTATTCCTCAAAACTCAAAAGCGAGTGACTAGTCATGGCCATGGTCTAGTACATGTAACATCATGGGGACAAAAGGAACTCAACGGTCTTCTCATGACTATGCCTTCTAAAATGGACTACAGTCCAACATTTTCAAAATATATCAGAGGCCAATACAACAGTTATTTATGGTCTGAGATGTAGATGGAGTTTGCAAAGCCCAGCCTAACAAAAAGTAAAATAGACGATGAATGGATCTATCTGATGCTAGCTTTTTATTAGTCCATAAAAGAACTTTAATAGCAGATCCTTGTTGATGTCCTAGATCTATGTTTCAAATGGCTAAATACTTCCAGAAAGGGGACAGACCTGCAGAAGTAGTCTGATTGAGTGCTGTAATTTTCAGGCTGGCATTTGGAAAATTGTGTATAGGCATTAATTAAGGTAAATGGACTGTACAGCAAGAATATGAATTTATACTTGCAACATGGAGTGACGACTATGCAAATTCTGAAACAGCTCCAGTTATGTCTGACACCCACTAGGAGCTCAAGTTAACACTTGATTTAAGGGTGCTGCAGTACTCAAAAGGATTAACAAATCTAGCATGTGGGAACAGAATCCCAGTCTGGGTCTAAGAGAGTACTGTAGTACATTAAATGCCAATGCGTAACATTAACAGCATAAACTCCTCTGACCAAGATGCAAATAACTACTTTTGCCAAATAAAGTATAATGAAAGGAAACAAAATAGATTAGCATATAATGAAAAAATAAATATTAAATATCACTTCCTCAGTTTCAGTTCAATAGATTTTATGTCAAAAACAAAATAAACTGACTAAAATGCATAGAAATCATCAAACCAATGAATACCATTATGCCAGCAGGATTAACACGTGAAAAATGGAAAAGCAACAGCATCATAAAGCTATCATATTAAAGGGTGATATCTAACATATGCTTATTGCACTGCTAAATCAGTAGTGGTAGCTTCATCCCAAATTTTATATATTATGGGCACCGGTCTAACATTCTTACCTTAGTTGCTATCAAACTATCTGAAAGCCTAAGAGAACGGCACTGAGATGGTTCGCTGATTTCAGTCAACTTCCAAGTCTTGGATTTCTCAACTGATTCATCCATTATCCTAGACTTCGCCTCTCCCAGACTCCGACTATCACCATTCTGCTGTAAATTTGAAAGTAATAACTCATACTAAGTTAACAGTGAACCCAAGCATAACATGATTAAAATAATCCTCATAATCTAAGCAATCTAAGAACGAATAGTCAAAAAAAGATCATTTAAAGAAAAGGGCATCTATTAACACTTAAGGCACATACTACAAACTACAAAATCTATATTACCAATGTAACAACAGTTGCCACTGGAGCACCTCTATCAGCAGCAACTGAAGCACTAGCTCCAACCATTGCACTAACAGTTCCTAATGGGTTAATCGCTGGTGCCTGCACCACAATCTGATGGTTAGAATTGATGATCACATACGGGTTGTATGCTCAAAATAAGGAAAGACCATGCAAACTTAAAACATAAATATGATATTAAGCTGCATACCTTTGCAACAGACTCAGAAGCTGATCTGACAGCAACATATGGACGATTTTCAACAGAAAGCTGCAGCTGACCATCAGCATTTGCTAATATTTTAATACAGTTGTTACTTGTTGAGACAGCCAGCAAAGCCCCACCCTTGTTAAATCGGATACGTGGTAATGCCTGGAAATATAAGGTTACATGCAGTAAATCACAACCTCTTATTAATGTGATAAGGAGAAAACATGAGGATAGCCATCAGACTAGTTACCGGTAGACCACCATCCGCATCAATGGTTGTCAGGAGGTTGGTATTGTCCATGTCCCAAAACTTGACCATACGCTCATCTCCAGCAGCTAAGAACTTATTTTTTATCGTATCAAATTGTACCACACCCACAGTTTGCTTGCATAACCCATCATATGTCCGTTTTATGGTTCCTTCGGACTCATTCCATTCAACAATATAGGAAGTTCCATCCTTGCCAGTCCCACAAGAAAACAGCCTAATTGTGCCCATGGAGAATCATTAGATTAAGAAAAAAAAGGAACTTTTATTAAAAATGGACATGTCATGGTCAAAAATATCAAGGTAGACAAAAAGAAAAGGGGAAATGGTCAATTGGTCGTCATATCAACCTTGTTCCATCAGCACTATAAGCCATAGTAGTGCACCAGCGACCAGGAGCTGTATAATCAACTCTTGAGCCCGCATTATCATACAGCCATGCTTTAATCTTCCCATCAAGAGAAGTCGAAAAGATGAACTGAAAAAGCAGAAATTCAAGAATCTGACAAAATTATAAAAGCCTTGAAAGGCTGAAAGGAGTTTCCACCCAAGTATTTAGGTGAATAAGGAATTGTTAGCTTAAGGCTTTCAGATTGCCTACCATAAGATATTAAAACAAGTAAATAAATTCTGAAAAGCATGCTACCTGAATATTTTCCTTAAAATGTGGACGTATGGAGTAGACAGGTGCTTCATGACCTTCAAAAGTGTACTGAAGGGCACCAGTAAGACTCTCCCAAACCTGAAGTTCGATAATGATTAATCATGAAAGCATCAAAACTAGCTAACTTGTGAACAAGATTGGAGTAACCTTAATGGTCTTGTCATCTCCACAGGTCACAATGCACATTTGTCCGTTAGGTTGAGAGAAGGCGACATCGTTAACTCCACCAACATGTGCTTCAATCTGACAAGTCATGAAAGTTTTAAAAAACAAGTCCTCTCTGCAATTCTCAAAGAGGCATCGGATGAAGTTCTAATGACGTATATGCTTCAAAGTTCACCAATATAATAGACAGTAAAATTTAGTAATGTGTAAAGAACCACATTAGCTGGTAAAACTTACCTCTATGTGGTTTGGAATGTCATCTCGGCCATTATATATAAACAAGTGCACAAGATGTTTGGAGTATGCAACAGCTGCAAGTGCAAAGGGTGATGATACAAATTTCATAAACACCTTAAACAGTTCGTAAAGTTCTTTTCTTTGTCCTTGCTTTATGCATGCTATTATTCATATAACATATATTACCGAACTATAATATATAGGGAAAGACTGGTTTTCTTTTTGAACTTACCAAATTGAGTACCATCAAAATTCCATATCACTCGGTTAACAAACACAGTAGAAAGATCCTTGGCCAGAGCTGTCTATTCATAATCAAAAACCAAAGTAAGAATCAAGATGGAGATTTAATGAATACACTCACAATCTACTGTCAAATTGGAATACCTGAAGGGCTGCAGAGCGTGATTGAGGATCCCAAACTTTGAAGCTTCTATGAGCAATCCTCTCTCTAGAAACTACATCCCACAGTGAGATTTCACCGGTAGTTGTTCCAACTAGAAATAAAAGAACATTCAACACAATGCTGAACCTATATAAACCCTGAAGAAAACCTTCCTTAACGAAAAAAGGAAAGATAATATGAAACACTGGTTTCTAACCTAAAAGAATAGTTGGTTGACCAGGATGGAAATCCATGCTCAAGACAGCAGAACCCTGATTTAGAGTCATAGCAACAGTCCTGGGCAACTCATCAAAAGCATGCTGGCTTCGTGCAATGCCAGAACATCCAACAGGTAAATGAGCAGTAGGCAGGCCAACCTGCAAAGACCATAGAAACATTTCATATGTCCTGAAGCAATGCAAAAACTGATAATACTCAACTCAACTCATCTAAACCTTTTCCCAACTACATGGGATCGGCTACATGAATTTGCTTCCTCCATTCTACTTTATTCAAGACTAAGTCGACGTTCAAATTATAAATAGTTATATATTTTTAATTATTTCTGTCCGTATTAGTTTAGGTCTGCCTTTACCTCTATCTTACCATGGATTGTTAAAAGATCACTCTTTCTAACTGAAGCATCTAAAAGTCTTCGTTGAATATATGTCCAAACCACCGTAATCAATTTTTTTCATTTTATCTTCAATTGGGGCTACTCCTATCATTTCTCTTATATGTTTATTTCTAATTTTATCTTTTTAACTTTTACTACATATCAAAAACTGACAATGTATCTATAAATTTTGCAAACTTAAAACACAAAAAAGAAATAATAGGTTTACCAATAACAATTTCCACAGGCATCACAAGAGGCCAGCACTCTCACTAACAGAAACATTACGTGGAAAAGGGATCCAATTTCAAAACAAAATTCACGGGGAAAAGATACCTCCTCGGATACTCCCATAGGACGTGCTCTTTTTATCAGATGATCTGAATCTGCTGTGTGATAACCCATAGCAGGATTGCTGTTTGGGGGAGTCATAGGACGCTTCAAGAGAGCAACTACCAAGGTGCATATAAAGAATTAATACCGATAATAGATGATGTGGCAAAAAGAATTTGGTCTGCAAGTGCATGCATGCATCACTTAAATAAAAATAGAACAACCCAAGAACGCATGGGCCAGGGAACTTCAGAAAAAATGATCTACAAACAGATACAAGATATAAGGTAACACAAGACAGCACCATACTGCTAACTGAAACCATCTGATAAATAACACATGAACAACTTGGCAAATCGAATACAATTTGATAGGCATAATTGCATAAATGGGCATCAGACTGATAGTCAGAATTACATTTATGAGACACATTAAAAACATAATAGTTATTTACCATTGTAACCATCATATATGCATTATCCAACTTTAAAAGATACAACAATTAACACAGTGCAGAAGAAAGGGATCTGACCATCTTAAAGCACAGAGAGAACAATAGTTTAATATGATTTACAGAGGTGAACCCGATGCTTGTTTGCATGCCAAATGACAGGTTTTGAGCATTTGACTATGACAGACCTAGAAAGGACTGCTGCAGTAGATATTCTTAAAAAGAAAATTCAAAAAAAAAAAAAAAAAGGCACTAAACAAGAACCTGACGTAGAAGGAGTTCCTAGAACACTGAGTGGGGCACCAGAGACTGCGGGATGGGGCATGGGGGCAGGATTAGCCATCCAACCTCCAAGAGATGTTGGCAGAGCTGCTGCAGCTGGCTGAAATGGCTGAATGAAATGAACAAGCACATCGAGTTTTTTAATGGCTAAGTTAGGACATTCAACTTGAAACAAGAATGCACACATTCGGGATTTAAATGGCAAGGTCGGCTGTTGCCACTTACCACATGTGGTGGCCCAAGTTGGGGAAATGCTCCTGGTCTTGACACGATGTTCATGACTGGAGGGGCTGGAGATTGCACACGAGCACCATTTGGTTGGGAACAAGAATGGTCAAAGAAAAGGGTCTTAATAGCAGGGTTAGGCCTCGGGTTCTTACAGAGCTGATGTTGCCAGTTTAAACTGCCAAAATAACATAACATCGCATGAGAAACCATCAGAAATCTCAGAAGACACCAAAACAAGCAAACCAAATAAAACTAAAGACTCTTTTGATTCCCGAACAAAATCATACCTTTGATTAACGAGAGTCCGAAGTCTTGATGGCTTGAAGTTAGGAAAGTTCAGCTTGTCATGGAATACGGGATTCGCCCCAATCAGCTTCTTGAGCTCTTTCAGCATCACCGCCCTGGCCGTCTTGGCATCTGCATACTTAGACAGCTGCTCGTTCTCCCTTAAATTAACAAAAATACAATTTTTAATGTAGTTCACTACATCAAGATCGGTGCGTCCAATTCTTAAATTCTCGCTCAGCATCAAGAAAAGACGTTGTTTACGACTTCCAGATTGATACACCCAATACATGGATTCGATCACCATACCTGAAATTCTCCAAAGCAAGGAGTAGGGTAATTTCCTTAAAAAGATCTTCATTGAATGCCGAGAATACCTTAAGATCCTTGAACAGGATTTCTACTGCCTTGCCCTTATCACGCCTAGAAATACAAAAATAGTACATAAAAGGGAAAACCATTGCAACAGAAAATATATAACAGAAATAAGGATGGAAACGAGGGTTACATGTCGAGGGCCTCAAGATACTTCTGCTTTCGGATCTCAAAGAATGTCTTCATCGAGTACCGGTTGTCATCCAACTTGGTAAACCCCGACAGGTATCTTTCCACCTCCTCCCAGTCCCCGTCGAGCACCGCCTCCTCAAAGTGCCTAAAGTTGAAAAAAAATCCCGTCTCCTGCTCCAATCTTTTGCAATCCAGACAACAAAAACGATCAAACAGAAGCGAAATAAAGAAACGACAATGAAAACGAAAGACGAAGGACAAAGAAAAAGAGGGAGGGGGATTCTTGGATTCGATACTTGTGGAGGGTCTCCTTGAGGTTCTCCTCATCCAAGAACTGGAGGATGAGGAAGATGAGCTCGCGGCTGAGGGACGACATGGCCGGCGGTTGCGCTCCGCTCACGGCTGCGCGGCGGGATCGTCGAGGGGCTCCGGCCGGCGGCGCGGGGTGGTGGGGGGCAGCAGATCGGGTGCGCGGCGCCGCCTCCGGCCGCCGCGAATCGGATCGGGACGGGGCGGATTCCTCGGTTCTGCGGATCGATGGGGGCGAGAAGGCTCCGTCGAGGAGCGGACCGAAGGGGGATTTTTCGGAGGAAAGAGAGAGAGAGGGTGGGGGGACGGATTGGAGGTTAACAAACACAGACGACGATGACGAAAAGAGATGTGATGGGAGGAAAAGGGCAGAGGTGGGTTTCTAGATGGGAAAGGTGAGGGTTGGGTGGGGGACTGCGTTTTATAAGTCGACGCTTGATACGGACCGCTGATTCTGGATACGCCCAACGACTTATCATCGCAACCACCGAATTATTGAAACGTCCGGGAACTTATCAGAGGGTTGCGTGCTGTTGAAGGATTCGGGTGTTTCGGGGCGCGTCATTCCTGCGAGCACCCAAAAAAAAAAAAAAAAAAAACCCCCGCAGCGGGACCCAGCTCCGGACGAGTCACACCACCGCGTCACCGCCACTGCCTCCTCCCAGACTAGAGTAAATCTTCCTCGTTGTCGGTCCCGCATTCACGACCTGCGAGCGAGCTCCAAAACGCTGGGGGCGGCCATGGGTTTTCGCGTTGGTGTGCTTTGTATTGGGAGGCGGTCTCGGGATTCGGCCCCCCCTTAAAGGAAGTCTCGGGAAGCGAGCGACGACTTGGAATAAAAACTTTCCAGTGGTCTCTCGTTGAACTTCTCGCCATCTCGCGGCGAGAATCGGAAGGAAGACGGGAAGAAGATAGGCTCGGGCTTGAGAGGATTCAGATTTCAGGCAGGTACATCAGAGTTTCGGAAGATTCGAATTAAAAAAAAAATTTTATTAGAACGCGCATTTCGCGCAGCTCTGCGAACCTAGTAGGCCATGGAACGGGTCGGGAGGGAAGAGGGCGACGACACGTAGGATTTGGACGGTGGGTTAGGGCTGACGTCAGCGATCTCAATGGCGATGTCCGCTACGCGTCCCAAACAAAAACTCCCAAAGCCTTCCTTCTATTGCTCAAATTGTTCCAGAGGATTGCTTGCTGCCAATGCCATCCTCTCCGCATGACAAATGAGCGAAGCTCAACGAGAATCGGTGGCTTTGCCCGGTGGGCCCCAGAGGGAGGAGGCCGGGATTTCCGTTCCGTTTTTTTTCCTCTCACGCCGTTCGCATTGCAATTTGAACGCTCGGGAAACGATAATGTGTACGGATTAAATTAAGGTGGGACCCGCGGAAGAAAAAAACCCGAGACGTTCCTTTCGATGGAGAACTCGTCGGAGGAAGTTCCGGTGCAGCGCCCGCCCGCGCGCCCGCTTCCGGTCCAAGTTATTACCAACAAATTCACCAGGTTGTCGTGGCACGAGGGGATTGGCTGCTTTATTTATGGCGAATTAGGGTTCGTCGTGTAATGAGATTGGGGCCCTAATTTTTTTTTTTGTCATCCTGCGACGTGACATCAGCACACAACCGGAATAAATATTTATTAATCGAGTAATAGATGTTTATCTGAGTTTAGTTAATTTTTATCACAATAGCAAGGGTTTTAGTTAAAACATTTAAAAAGATATTTAATACCTCAATTTCATACAGCGATGCTTAAAAAAGATATTATAACTCTTAAAAAAAAAAAGCTTCGTGCCATGATGTGTATAGTTAGATGGTCGTTAAACAAATATAGAATATTAAAAAAACAAAAAAACTTATAAATATCCCTATAGATATAGATTATGAATTATGAATTATAAATATTCATATTCGAGATCTCATTCTAATGACGTGTGATGATGGTGAGATTTATAGAATTTTTTTCTTGCTGGATAAAATTAGGACATTAAATACCTTTTTAAATAAAATCCCTTTTTTTCTTTCTTACTTTTTATAAAAAAATTTGATAAATATATATTAAATGCCTCTTAATGAATGCTCCGAGAGTGCAAATGCTGTTGCTTTATTTCTCAATGTTTCGAGTCAAGCTAATCCAAAGAGGTAATGACTATTTTTTTTCCATATAGTAATTAATAAAAGCAACAAAAAGCACCAATTGTGAGAAGATATAGTGCCCTATATTTAATCCTATTGATTGAAATTTTGTTTCTATACTTTTTTTAAAAAAATTTACAAGGTGGAATAGATACTTATCATGAACTTATTTATTATATATTTTTTCTAATATCTTCCAACAACCCGATGCCTGGTAAAACTTTTATCGGCCAGCCTTTTTTCCCTTATCAAATAAACGGCAAAATTATTACCAATGTGATGGAATGCCAAAAGAATTTTGGCATTATTTTTAAGTTGAGTAAATTTAGTTATCCGTCCGCATGCACTGAATATTTAGCATTGTGTCACTTTTTTTAAGTCATCCATGGGTGAAAATTTGGAGCTCCCTTCATAATTGCAAGTTAAAAAATCGGCATGCAATTTATTTAAAAACACATAAAGAACACATCTACGATAGAATACTTTATTATAAAGACTAATACTAATTCTTAACAAAATACAACTCAACTCAAACTCAACTCATCTAAACCTTTTTCAACTACATAGGGTATGAATCTGCTGTTGGGAATTGTATCCTAAAATCATCATTTGATGATTGTGCTGATGTAAATTGTATATAAATTGATATATTAATAAAAATTATTTAGCAGTTTATTCATTACAAGAACATCTTCTTAATACTCCTGAAAGTAATGAAGCCCTTAGGATCTTCCTCACGATAAAGGAGGATTTATCTTAGAAGGTCCTTAAAAGAGTTCGCGACCAAATGATATACTATGACAAGGCCATAGTACTATCAATTATAGAATGTTGTATATCATATTTGTTGGTTATTCTCTTAACCAAGGAGTGTAGAGACACTGGTATGACATACAGGTGAAAGTGTAGGAATATATTTACCGAACGTGACTCATTTTCGGATACTCTGCTGTCAAGAGTTAATCCGAGAAGATATAGGTATAAGTATCCTTCAGACCTAAAGATCACAACCAGTGGCTTACAAGCAACTCATTGTACTTAGGTACCGGACCATCTGGATTTCTAATTCAGCTACGAAAGGTTACTGGGTGCAGTCAAGTACTTGTGGTAGTCAGTTGTGGATCAAGATGAAATTTGACTTATCCCATTAAAAGGAGAAATGCTTGTGTTTCAATTTAGCAAGACCTTGGCCAAGGCACTTCATGTGAAAGTCACATGATCACTAAAGTTGAAATCACTTTATGGATTTGCTATTTAGAGTTGATAGGCTCTTAAGCCATCCTTAGCATTTGTGGTCAAGAGGATGAATTATACGGTAACTGTTTCTTAGGGTTCTTGGAGTTTGCTCGGCAACTCTTCGACCTATCCGGACGTCGGGTTCCATTGCTAGATGGGCACATCGATTAGTATAGAAAGTTGTTTCTATGCTACCGGCTTAGGTTCGAACCTAGAGAGTCACACGCATAGAAGTTTCCTAGGATAATCTATTGCTGATCAACGATTGAGAATCGTATATGATTTAATTAATCAATTTGATTGATTGAATTATCTCAATTGGGTTAAGTACAATTGAATAAGATTCAATTTGGTTTAAGTCTATTAGAAGGACAATCAATTTCAAATATTGATTTGAAATTAGACTTGATTTGAATTTAAATAGATTCAGGACTAGCCAAATTTGATTTGGGCTTGGACCATAATCTATGTGGGTTAAGTCAAATAAATTCAGATCAGAACCCAAACCTCTCGAATATGGATCTCATATGATGAGATGGCTAAAATCTCATCTCATGAGATTTTAATACATGACATTTATTTACCGAACATTTATCCCTCGTCTCTTTGGTTTTCTCGAACTTAACATCGGAATTTTCCGTCTCTTCGCTTTACCAAACGACAGATTCTTAAATGTCAGAATTAAATGTCAAGACTAAATCGAGACTATAAATAGAGGGCATTCCCTCACCAGAGAATACAGAATGATAATTGTAGTTGTGGATTGTAATTCTAAAATGTTAGAATAGAAAATCCTGATGATTCTGGTGTTAGCAAGCCTGGTGGATCTTGGAGGAAGATTCAAGTGAGAGGATTCAAGATCAGCAAAGCTTTTTCCATGAGCTAGCACTCCCGAAAATCTGATCATTCGGGGCTTCGCGTGGACGATACTAGAGGGCGGACTATTGAATGACTGCAGAGCAATAAGGATTTACCTACTGTTCTTAAGGTAAGTAATTTGATCCCTAGATCTTAAGGCATGCTTCAAGATAATAGTGTGACTAGTCATCTTGAAGATCAAGATATGATCTTAATGTTTTTATATGCATATTTTAGATCAAACGACCCTGAATATATAGGCAAAGATATGATCTTGATGCATATTAGATAGATTAATATGTAATCTTTTAATTTCCGCAATGATAATAGTTATCAATTTTTAAAAATATGCATGCCTCGGAGACCATTTCTCCCTTCATCTGCTTCCTCTACTGCTCTATTTAGGACCAAATCGATATTTAAATTATAAATAGCTATATATTTTTAAATTATTTCTATTCATATTAGTTGAGATCTATTTTACCTCTATTCTTACAATGAATTATTAAAAGATCACTTTTTCTAATTGAAGCATCTAAAGGTCTACGTTGTATATGTCCAACCATCGTAATTAATTTTTTTTATTTTATCTTCAATTAGGGCTACTCCTATCATTTCTCCTATATTTTTTTATAATTCTATCTTTTAATTAAAGTTTTACCACATATCCATCTTAACATATGCATGTCTGTCATACTTAATTTATTCACTTAATTTTAACTCGTCAAAGCCGGTCCCAAGCCCGGATAAAGAAGAGAATTGCATTAGGTAGCTAACAGCCAGCATAAAACTTCATCAAATTCTTTAAAATATGAATCTACTAAATTAATTCTTAACAAAATACTACTAAAAAATTAGAAGTTATAATTTTGCCATGCATTAAAGGCTCCAATAATTTATAGCTAGCAGATATATACAGGTTCCGACGCCAGGCGAGTTAAAGAATTTAATTGATACAGTGCTCGCCATCAATTGATACAAGCTCATAACTAGAGGTGCCCCTCTTTATTGTTGCACTGATGACCTTTTATGCCCGTGATATTCCTGTTGCTATAATTTCAATGGCAAGTCACGTGCTTTCCTAACTTTCAAGGAACAACGTTGGAGTTGTGGAATTATGAAGATTAAAAGTTGGCAGAAAAACTGCTTCATTGTTCTCGTAAATGCCGCGCAGGGCCTGCTTGAAAGAAGGGTATTGAGATACTTCTATTATTTTAAAGTTTTTAAATCAAAAAAAAATTCTAATATTTCTTTTTAACCTTCTAAATTAGAAGATTTTTGAGAATTTAATTTAATTTTTTATTTAATCAAATTACGGTATGGTATAGAGCTTCTAAATGATAGAAGGGTTTCAATGCCATCTTTTTTTTTATTTTTACTTTTAAAACTCTTCCGTTTCTTTTTGCTTTGACTCCCAAATGTAGCATAAACGCTGCATTTTTGCTGTGACTAGCTTGACTTAAAATTATCCATTCTAGTTAGACAGTCATTAACATAAATACACTGCATGATTATAATTAACTCATACGTGAGGTGAGATTTGACCACCTTTATGATGTACAACAAGCTCAAGTCTTATCCAAGATTAGTTGGCATATATACGGTCAGAGGGCTAGTCCTACGTCAAGTCTTACTCAGTTGAACCAACACGCCAAGTTTTTTTTTTTTGACCCATTTTGCTTCCTTAATTTTTTCTCACAAGTCGTTTTCAGGTTTCAATTTCCGCAGCTTTATTCAATACTTCATGCAAGATATTTAACTCCATTTCCAGTTCCAATTGACAAGCCAGAGGTTTGGACCACAAAAAGTTGGACAATAATCCAGATTTTTTTAAATGGAAACTCCCCTCCGAAGTAATCTTACATCAGTTAAGGCTACTACTGTTGGAAAAGACTTGGTCGACGTCCCTGGTCTTGTACTGCGTATCGGGTCTCAATGAAGACTCCCATGCTTTTGGGGTGGAAGCAGACCCAACCGGCCAATATGACGTTGGCCGTTGGAAGTCATTACGAAGTTTTATTAAAGTTAGAATTAATCTTAATCCTTACAGAATTACCCTTTAGGTAGTGTTTGATAAGAAAAATATTATCCATGGATAAGTATACGGGATAGAGTTTATCCCCTGGCTATCCCTAGGGATATCCCTTGGCTATCCCATTGATCATATCAAATGCAAAAAGGTAAATCCATAGAATAACCTTTTTTTTACTCTTATTTGAAGGGATAACCAGCTATTCCTACATTTCTAGGGAATAAATTGAGAAGATATCCCATGGTTAACCATGAATTATCCCTTTGATTAACTTTATTCTCTGCTATCCCTTATAGTTATGGCTTTTGGAAATAAGAGGGGATATCCCTTGGATATCCCCTCTTATCCCCTATTTCAAACACTACCTTAATAACACGAAGAGTGACTATTTATCTTAATAAGTTTTATTATTAAATGATAAATATTAGTTATTCATCTTAACAAATTTTATAAGCTTCAAATCTTTACAGAATAAAAATCGTAATTATAATTGATTTTCTTTGGAAGTTGTCTTCAACCGTTATTATTTATTAACTCGGGTTTATGAGCCAAGGTTCTTCCCATATTCGATTATTTGCAAGGTTTTTCACCTTTTTACGGTGCATGAATGTTTTTTTTTTTAAATTATAAAAAGGATAAAGATAAGAAGCCAAGTTGGATGAGAAACAATGAACCCTAGCTATCTATCTATAAGATGGCATTAGTCTACCAGAATTGGTTAGTGCCACAAATTTTCCATTATAATCCTGAGGGCAACGTACGTGCTACTGCCTTCTCCGTCCATATTCAAATTTAAGCGTCTTTGCTTAAGGTCGCAGTGAGAGCACGGCAGGAGTCCTGTACAGTAGTAGTTCGAGACATTTTGAATTTGGGTAGCAATGACTTTGACCATAAACTTCCTCACAAATGATATCTCTTTTAAGGGTTTGTTTCGATCTTTGAATTAAAAAATAAAAAGAATAGAAGAAAATAATAGTAATAATAACATATATTCGTATTTGGATTGAAAAAGAAAAAAATATATATCATAAATATATTCTTTATTACTAAAATATAAGATTTTAATTTATTTCAAATAAAATATTTTATATTTTTTTCTTCATGTCGGTCCCTTTTTTTTCCCTTCTCTTCAATCTAAATAAACCTTTGATTATCTAAACAAATTCTAAAGTTGCATTTGGTAGCCGATAATCTATACAGATTATCGATAATTTAAATTGAGCCCACAAAATTTATCTTATAATGGTAATCTAGATTACTTCTTATAAGGTAATCTCCAGATTATCTCAAAAGGATATGGTTATTCATATGATAAATTTTTTTACAAAATTAACCCTATCACTTTTATTTTCGTAAAAATAAAATCCTCTTCTCTTCTATGAAAATAAATCATTCTTCTCTTCTATGAAAATAAATCATTCCTTCCAAACGTTACTTCGCTTATCCTCTCATAGTACCTACCCTCGCCTGTGAGCTGCAATTACGTCCCAAAACTTTTGAAAAGATCACTGCTGTCGATGATTGGTACAATCTTTTTTTTATATATATATATATAAAACCTCCTCTTTTTCATCTACCATCGTCCTACCAGCCTCTCTTCGCCCCACCTTCATCTCATCATCGCCCCCTTCTCTTCCTCCTCCTCCTCTTTTGCCAATCCATTGCCATGTTTCATCCTTCGGCGGTGGAGGGAGGTATCTAAGTGGCTAAGAGGTGGCTTTTTATTATCAACCTTCCCATTATTTTTAATCATGACGATCATCTGTTTTAACCATCGTGCCTATCATTTCATTGCAAATTAAGGCATATGTTCAACTTTTTTCCGTTCACAATCGACTAGCATTGATGGACAATGGGGCAGATAGAATGCAATCGACTAGAATTATTGTGAACGAGGCAGATGGAATGGTTCATATTTTTAATATCTAAAAACAACAACTCATGGCTACAATCGGTGATGAAATGGTTCATATTTTAATATTTAAAAACTTCAATCCACCCGGCTTTCTAAGCCACTACCAACACTAGGGCAAGCTAGTATCGCCTCCTCTTCATTTTCTGGGGTTTGGCCTCCTCTCCATTTTCCATCGCGCATTTCCTTCTAATTTCCATTTCGATATATCTAGCATCCAATTCCATCCTTTTTTCTGATTTTTTATGTATGCTTTTTATTTTATTATATGTACAGTGTTATTTTCTTAATTTAAAAATCATCAAATTCAAGTATTATTATCTATAAATATAATTTTTTAAATCAAATATATATAGTATATAAATTTTAATATATTTAATTTAAAAGTATTTGAAGAATTCGATGTCATATGCTGTCATATCAATACAGTAATCAATATTATTATAACATTCAACATTACTTGCAATCTATTCAATGATAATCTATTTTGTAGGCAATCTTTATTATTATTTTATAAATAAATACAATCTCTTGCTAAGAGGTTTCCTATTCAGAGTCATAACTTCAGCCATATGCATCATTCTTTAGTTAGACATCCATTTTACACCGCATTAATAGTTTACAAAATTTGAGTGTTTAATAAAAATATTTTTATATTTTTAAAAGAAATCATTATTTTAAAATGAAATGGAGATTCTGATTCTGGAATCAATATTATAATTGAGAGCTATGAATTTTATTCTTATATACTTATAAATTGATTATGATTATGTTAGATTGATGATAATATGTGCATGTATTTGATGATTAGTCTCATTAGAATGCTCCTTTATAGGTGAGAAATATAACATAAAATTTTTGTCCTATCATATGTTGAAGAGTTGTGGCAAAAATGTGGCATAGGTATTGTTGAGGGGAAGAATCGTCAGTGCATTGATAACTGTGCGAAGGGGCTAAGATCAGCCCCATCCCTCCGCCCACTGCGACATGCTCCTGAGGAACGAGCTAAACTAATGTGGTCCAACAGGTCGAACAACCCATAACTCGGCTCTCCCCGAGCTTCCTATAGCTCGGCTTCCCCCGAGCTTCCCGTAGCTCGGCTTCCCCCGAGCTTCCATAGCCCGGCCTCCCCGAGCTACCTATAGCTCGGTTCTCCACGAGCTACCTATAGCTCGGCTTCCCCGAGCTACCCATAGCTCAACTCTCCCCGAGCTTCCCATAGCTCGGCTTCCCCGAGCTACCCATAGCTCAACTCTCCCCGAGCTTCCCATAGCTCGGCTTCCCCAAGCTACCTATAGCTCGACTCTCCCCGAGCTACCTATAGCTCGGTTTCCCCGAGCTACCTATAGCTCAACTCTCCCCGAGCTTCCCATAGCTTGGCTTCCCCAAGCTACCTATAGCTCGACTCTCCCCGAGCTACCTGTAGCTCGGCTACCCCCGAGTCTCCCATGACTCGGCTTTCCCCGAGCCTCCCATGGTTCGGCCTTCTCCGAGCTTCCTGAAGCTCGGTTTCCTCGAGCTTCCACAGCTCGACTCTCATGAACGGTCCATGACTCGATACTCACCTCCGTGGAACCCAACGCGGGAGAGCCTAGGCCTGTCGTAACAGAATCCCAAGCAAAAAATCATGTTGAAGAGTGGTCTAGGACCTAATATAACTACCTGGAACCTACGCATCTATCAGATCTCAGGCCATCAAAGAACTCTCCTAGCCGTCGATCCCCCAACGAACAAGATACGGATCCCACCAGCCTTGCAACGGCCTGATTCGATTCACTCCCGTATCCTAACAACCTTCGAACCTTCCAGAAGGCGCTCAAGATCCAGGTGATTGCCTATAAATGCAACACCCCTAGATTCTCTCAGGTACGCGCGCTCACTCTCACTCTCACTCTCACTCTCTCGCTCTCCTTCACTGATCGTCGGTGCTCCCCTAGAGCTCCCGATCGGCCGCCCTGGAGAGACTCCCCGGAGAGATCCCTCTCCCCATTGTCTGTTAATCACTGATCCCCACTGACTTGAGCGTCGGAGGGTCTTCCGCGGAGGGCCATCCCCAACGCCTTACGCGCGAGGACTTCTGTGCAGGTCCGCCCAGGAAGAAGCTCAGACCAGGAGATCGACCGCGCCCAAGTCGGAGGACAGATCCTGGTGGCAATAGATTGGCGCTAGAGGAAGGGCCTCAAGTCCCGTTAAAACTTGAAGAAAGGAGACAAGGATCTCGATCTGGAGTAGAACCTCTCCAATGGCCAATCAAAGAAGAGCAACCTCTGAAGCCCAGGATCAGGCCGTCACTCAAAGACCTGATCCGACAGGCAACACGGTGCCGCAGCCTCCATCAGTTGAGACCCCATCACCACCGGCCATTCTGGTGACCCAGGACCAGTTCGCCACGCTGGTCCAGCAGGTCCAAGCGCTGACCCACCTGGTTCAGGTGCGTTTCGCAGCTGCCCCTGCTCCGCACCTTCATGGGGAGGCCACAGCTCCTTCCTCTCCGACCACCTCCTCCTCTGGTCCGCATGAAGCCACGGACCCCCCACACCGACCCAAAGGGGACAAACCGGTCCCGCGAGGCGGCGGTAACAGGGATCCACCCAGATCTCGACGGGCTCGGACCCTTTTCCCGGTGTCCTCCCGCCATGATTCAACGCCGTCCCTGCGCTCTCCTCGCCCAGCTCCTCCTCTTACTTCTGAAGAGGAGATCCGTTGACAAATCTGGGAGATGCGTCAGGAGCTAGACGCCGCCAAGCAGGCCCATCCATCCCAACCCAAGGCGGAGCAGGGCATCCCTTTCTCCAAAGGGATCATGGAGGAAGTGATTCCCTCCCATGTCAAACTACCCGCCATCGAGCCCTACCATGGCTCTTCTGACCCGGACGACCATCTCAGCAGCTTCCGATCAATAATGATGTTCCACGGAGCATCCGACGCGATCCTCTGCCATGCCTTCCCCTCCACCCTCAGAGGATCTGCCCGAACCTGGTTCAACGCCTTGAAACAAGTTCCGTTGATTCATTCGACGAGCTGAGCCGTCTTTTTGTCGGCCAGTTCGTCAGTAGCCGCCGTCACCGATAGAGATCCGACTCCCTCTCCGAAGTTAAGCAGAGAGAGGGGGAGTCCTTGAGAAACTACCTCGGCCGCTTCAACAAGGCCATGCTAGAGGTGGACCACCTTAATCATGAGGTGGCTATGTCCGCCTTGGCGGAGGGAGTTTCAAAGGAGAGCGACTTCTACCTGGCGATGGAAGTCAGCTACCCCCCAAACCTCTCCGATATGATGGCCTTGGCAGACAAATATGCCAGGGTCGAAGAATCGTGGAGAGTTGCCCGCGCCGAGCTGGCGAAGAAGAAAGAGCCCAAAGGTCCTGACAGGCACCGACCCATCCGTCGGCCAAGTCCACCTAGTCGCCAAAGAGCTCCCTCACCGCTGCCGAGAAATCGCTCCCGGAGCCCGCCCAGGCGGTTCGACCGCTACACTTCGCTAACTGTGCCCAGGGCGTAGATCCTCATGGAGATAGAGCACCAGCTCCCCCAGCCAACTCCTCTCTGAGGGAACCCAACCCGGAGGGACCCCGCCAAATACTGCTGCTACCACCGGGAGCACGGCCATGACACTAAGGAATGCTGGCAGCTGAAAAATGAGATTGAGAGGCTGATTCAACGGGGCCGACTGAACCAATTCAGGAGGGCACCCGAACCAGGACAAGGGGGGAATCGCTAGCCCGAGCTTCAACAACCTCCTCCTCCACCAAACCCACCTGTGATCGGCCACATCAACGTGATCGAGGAGGCCGGCGGCTCAAGCTCCAGAAATGATGATGAAGGATCGGTGCCAAAGAAAGCACGGATGGGCGAGCTCTCCTTCTCCGACGACGATCTCTGAGGGATACAGTTCCCCCATGATGATGCACTAGTTGTATCCCTCAATTTAAATGACTATGATGTAAGCCGAATCCTCGTTGACAATGAAAGTTCTATGAATGTTTTGTACCTCGATGTGTTTGCCAAGATGAGACTGCTCATGGAAAACCTTCGAGCCGTGGATTCCACCCTAATGGGATTCACAGGCGACGTCATCATCCCGGAAGGGGTCATAACCTTAACAGTTCGTGCGGGAACCTGGCCCCTTGTAGCCACTGTTCACATGGACTTCCTAGTAACTAAACTTAGGTCGCCCTACAACGCGATATTTGGGAGACCCTGCCTGATGTCCCTCAAGGTAGTCGTCTCCATCCCACACCTGTCTATGAAATTCCCCACCAGACGGAGAGTTGGAGTTGTCAAAGGAAGCCAAACCATGGCTCGGCAATGCTTTGTTACCAGCCTTCAATCCAGGATTCCTGAGGTTGACGGGCTAAACGCTCGGGAGGACTTCACCGAACAACGAGGAGAACCAGCCGAAGAACTAGAAGAAGTGTCGTTGGATGAGGCCCGTCCCGACCGAACCATAAAGATTGGGTCGCTGCTAAAGGGCGAACCTCGGCACGAGTTGATCAAATTTCTCCGAAGCAATGCCGACGTCTTCGCCTGGTCCGCCTCTGACATGCCAGGGATCAGCCCCGAAGTTCTCGTCCACCATCTTAATGTGGACGAGATGTACATGCCTATCAAGCAAAAGAAGAGGAGCTTTGCCCCAGAGCGGCAGAGGGCCATTGAAGAGGAGGTTGATAAACTCATCAAGGAAAACTTTGTCTGAGAGGTAAATTACCCGAACTGGCTATCAAATGTCATCATGGTGAAGAAGTCGAATGGTAAGTGGCGGATTTGCATCGACTTCACCGACCTCAACAAAGCCTGCCCGAAGGACAGGTTCCCTCTCCCCCGGATTGATCAACTTGTGGACGCCACCTCGGGTCATCAAATGCTGACATTCATGGACGCATACTCCGGCTACAACCAGATTCGGATGGCCCCCGAAGATGAAGAAAAGACCGCCTTCATAACCGACCGAGGTACTTACTGTTACCGTGTTATGCCTTTTGGTCTTAAAAATGCAGGAGCCACCTACCAAAGGCTGGTCAACAAAGTGTTCAAGGAGCAGATCGGCCGGAATATGGAGGTGTATGTCGATGACATGCTGGTCAAAAGCAAAGAAGCATCACAGCACGTCGAGGACCTCTCGGAGAGCTTTGCAACACTCCGCAAGTATCAGATGAAGCTCAATCTGACTAAGTGCGCCTTCGGCGTTAACTCCGGGAAGTTCCTCGGCTTCATGGTCTCCCAGCGGGGCATCGAAGCTAACCCCAAAATATCCAAGCTCTTCAACAGATGGCGCCTCCGGCATCTATCAAAGAAGTCCAGCGCCTAACCGGGAGGATAGCGGCTCTCAACCGCTTCGTGGCGCGCTCAGCCGAAAGATGCCTCCCCTTCTTCAAAACTCTCCGATCGGCTAAGAACTTCCAGTGGACCCCCGAGTGTTAAAAATTATTTCAAGATCTCAAGAAGTACCTCGACTCTTCCCCACTCCTCAGCAGTCCAAATCCTGGCGAGACACTATTCCTGTATCTGGCAGTTTCAGAAGGTGCCGTTTGCTCGGTGCTGGTCAGGGAAGAAAACAAGGTTCAAAAGCCAATTTATTATGTCAGCAAGCTACTCCGCGACGCGGAGACAAGGTATAGCCGAATTGAAAAGATGGTTTTGGCCTTGATCACCTCCGTTCGGAAGTTGCGGTCATACTTCCAGGTGCATTCCGTGACAGTCCTGACTGACCAACCCATCAAGGCGATGGTCCATCGCCCGAAGACATCAGGGAGAATAACTAAGTGGCCCATCGACCTGAGCGAGCATGATATCCATTTTCAGCCTCGCCCGGCCATCAAAGCTCAGGTGCTAGCCGATTTCCTCCTCGAGTGTACCATCCTAGAGGACGGCTCCACCCCCGACTCCCCCGAGAAACCGAAATCTGGCGCCCGGTGGCTCCTCCATGTCGAAGGATCATCCAACCCTCATCGCTCTGGTGCAGCTTGGTTCTCACCAGTCCGGAGGGGGCGACCTTTGAATATGGCGTCCGCTTCTCCTTCCCAGCCTCCAACAACGAAGCTAAGTATGAAGCCTTGCTGGCTGGCCTCCGAATCGCCTGCAGCCTTAACGTAGAGAAACTTAATGCCTTTACCGACTCCCAACTAGTGGTAGGTCATGTACGAGGGGAGTTTGAAGCTCAGGAACCGAACATGATCCGATATCTCCAAGAGGTGCGGAGCCTACTCTCCCATTTTTTCGAATTCGAGATTGTTCAGATTCCTAGATCTAAGAATGCCCGTGCCGACCTGTTGTCTCGGTTGGCAACGGCGGAATCTATGGACACCAAGCAAAAATTTTACCTGGAGATCTTAGAGAGACCCAGCGTCGCGGAAGCTGACCGAGTAATGCAAGTTCAGACCGAGCCATCATGGTTCGACCCCATTCTGAGGTATCTCAAAGAAGGGTCACTTCCGTTCGATCGGAGAGAAGCCAGAAAGCTAAAGTTGCAAGCCAACTATTATGTGTTGATCGATGATTAGCTCTACAAACGGTCCTTCTCCATGCCATTGCTCAGATGTCTGCGCCCGTCTGAAGCAGATTATGTCCTCCGTGAAGTGCATGAGGGGATTTGCGGCAACCATATGGGAAGCCGGTCCCTATATCATAAGGTGCTACGTCAAGGCTACTATTGGCCAACCATGCAGAAGGATGCGGACGACCTTGTCCGAGCTTGCGACCCATGCCAGAGGCACTCAAGCATTCAGAGGCTCCCCTCCGCCAACCTGGTTCCCATATCCTCCGCTTGGCCCTTTGCTAAGTGGGGGATGGACATCCTCGGCCCGTTTCCGCTCGCCACGGGTCAGCGGAAATTTCTATTCGTCGCCATCGATTATTTCACTAAATGGGTCGAGGCGGAGGCGGTTGCATAAATAACCGAAGCACGGGCCAGGATTTCATATGGAGGTCCATCATCTGCCGTTTCGGCCTCCTGCACACTATAATCACTGACAACGGCAGGCAATTCGACAATCCAAAGTTCCGTCAGTTCTGCGAAGACCACAAAATCTGTCACCACCTCACCTCGGTCGGGCATCCGCAAGTCAACGGAGCAGCCGAAGTAACCAACCGGACTTTACTTCAAGGAATCAAAGCTCGGCTCTCCAGGGACCGAGGCAGGTGGGCAGATGAGTTGCACCATGTCCTGTGGGCCTATCGCACCACTCCAAGAGTACCCACAGGCGAAACCCCATTTCGGATGGCCTTCGGCACAGAGGCCGTTATCCCAGTGGAGATAGGTCTCCCTTCGCTGCGGGTGGAAAGCTACTCAGAGGAAGCCAGCGAGGAGCAGCTCCGCACCAACCTCGACCTGATAGAGGAAGATAGAGAGAAAGCCCGGATCAGAGTGGTGGCCTATCAGCAGAGGGTGGCCCTCTACCACGCCTCCAAAGTCAAAGGAAAAGCTTTCTTGCCTGGCGACCTCGTTCTTCGGAAAGCATCAGTCTCCAAACCGCTGGAGCAAGGAAAGCTGGCACCAAACTGGGAATGTCCCTACCAAGTGGCGAAGATCGTCAGACCCGGGACCTACAAACTGCAAGATCTAAGCGGAAAATCCATCCCTCGGACGTGGAGTTCGGACAATCTCTGTAAGTATTATCAGTAGGGTACGCCCTTTATAGGCTCACCTTATTGAATTTTTTGTCAGCACATGTTTCACAATTTACAACATGAATCACCACACATTATGTCGTCAAAAATTGTAAAAAGAAACAGGTGCTGCTTACCAATTCTCGGCACGACCGAGTTACCTGTTTAAACATGAAATCTCCGAACCTCGGCTGGGCCGAGCAACTTATCTCCAAACCTCGGCTGGGTCGAGTAACTAATCTCCGAACCTCGGCTGGGCCAAGCAATTTATCTCCGAACCTCGGCTGGGCTGAGCAACTAATCTCCGAACCTCAGCTGGGCCGAGCAACTAATCTCCGAACCTCGGCTGGGCCGAGCAACTTATCTCCGAACCTCGGCTGGGCCGAGCAATAAATCTCCGAACCTTGGCTGGGCCGAGCAACTTATCTCCGAACCTCGGCTGGGCCGAGCAACTTATCTCCGAACCTCGGCTGGGCCGAGCAATAAATCTCCGAACCTCGGCTGGGCCGAGCAACTTATCTCCGAACCTCGGCTGGGCCGAGCAACTAATCTTCGAACCTCGGCTGGGCCGAGCAACTTATCTCCGAACCTCGGCTGGGCCGAGCAATAAATCTCCGAACCTCGGCTGGGCCAAGCAACTTATCTCCGAACCTCGGCTGGGCCGAGCAACTAATCTTCGAACCTCGGCTGGGCCGAGTAACTTATCTCCGAACCTCGGCTGGACCGAGCAATAAATCTCCGAACCTCGGCTGGGCCGAGCAACAAATCTTTGAACCTCGGCTGGACTGAGCAACTAATCTCCGAACCTCGGCTGGGCCGAGCAACTAATCTCCGAACCTCGGCTGGGCCGAGCAACTAATCTCCGAACCTCGGCTGGGCCGAGCAACTAATCTCCGAACATCGGCTGGGCCGAGCAACTAATCTCTGAACCTCGGCTGGGCCGAGCAACTAATCTCCGAACATCGGCTGGGCCGAGCAACTAATCTCCGAACCTCGGCTGGGCCGAGCAACTAATCTTCGAACCTCGGCTGGGCTGAGCAACTAATCTCCGAACCTTGGCTGAGCCGAGTAACTAATCTCTGAGGCCCCAGTCAAAACCAGAGTGCGTAAGCCTTGATCGAAATCAAGGGGTATATTCTGCTACTAGAAATCTCGGCCAAAGCCGAAGAACGTCCTTGACTATCAAATTCCTTGGGCCAACTGAGCGATATTCCTGCACCCTGGCATGCTCGATGCTCGAATCCTCGGCCAAACGAGCAAAGTCTTCACGCTTTAGCCATGCCCCAAGGCATCATTTGAAGCCGAGTAACCTCTCGGGTACCCCAAAATAAAAACCTCCCGATACTCCGGCAGAAGTAAAGAATCTCCTTCTATGGACCACCTAGGTCCGCCACTGGTCCAAACAGAGACCAACGACCCCCCAAAACTTGGTTTGGATTCGGGCAGTTGATAAGCCCCGGTCGACCTAAACATCATTCTAAACTATGTTTGGATTCGGGTAACTTACGTGCCCTGACTAAACCCAACTGTGGTCTCCTAAAACTTAGCTCGAACTCGGGCAGCTGATAAATCCCAATCAACGTTGGCAAATGTTTTGAAGACAACAGCAGATGCACCAGATGCAAAATCTTCATTTTCATTGACTGAAGAAGAAAAAACAACAACAGTGAAAAAGAAAAAGTAAAAAGAGCCCTCACAGGGGCTTACTATCTTCCCCAGGAGCTGCCGGGCCCTCCAAACGCCGGGACAGATCGGCGACCCGTTGGTGGAGGGACGCTATCTCCTACCTCTGCTGGTCCACCACCCGGCGAAGGGCTTCTGCCTCCCTCACAGAAACAGTGAGGTACTCTTCAACCGCCTTTTTGAGCCGTTCATGGCTTGGAAAGGCGGACGCCATGGACATGGCGTCGACCAGCACGGCAGTGCGATTCCCCTGAGAACCTCCACGATCGCCGTTGGACGATTGTCCCCCACCTCGAGAAGCCATATCAGAAGTTGTTTGAAGACTAAACCGAAAGGATGGTAAACACCAGCACCCCACTCATCCGTATTTATACTCCTCTGGCGAGTATCTTGATCAGTCGGGTCATAAATACTGACCCATAGGAATTTGCCACGTGTCACCGCTTTAACTGCCGACCACAGGACCCGAAGGGCCACACCCCTTCCCGAGCAAAATCGGTAAACATCGACGAATTGTTCGGGAACCCCCCTCCTTCTCTAGAAACGGGGTTCCTCCTGATCTGCCAGGCCCTCGCAGTAAATGCCCTCAATACTCCTCCAAGCTATCCTAAATTGGCCGCCCTTTGGAAAATGTGAAAAAGAAAGGGCGCCGGCACCTGACGATAATTCACTCCCTCGGGAGTGGACAAATCATAAATGATGGGCGTACCCATGCGCCGCCCGTTCCGCTTTGACAACCCTCACCGAGCCTCACAGGGACCAAGTATCATGACTCACGATGACGACTAGGTCATCTATCCAAGCTCTAAATCTCCGAACCTTGGCTGGGCCAAGTAACCATTCTCCGAACCTTGGTTGGGCCAAGTAACCATTCTTCGAACCTTGGCAGGGTCGGGCCATAAATCTCCGAACCCCAATAAGGTCGAGTAATAAATCTCCGAGCTTCGACCAGAGTCAAAGAATACGTTCTACCGCCGAACAATCTTCAAATTTCCGTCCGGATTTGGGCGGCTTACGAGCCCCGACTGGCTCGGATAGCGCAGGATCCTCGTCCAAAAATGAACGAGATGTCCTTACGCCTCGTTTCGTCACCAACAACAACAACTCTCGGAGCAAAGAGACAGGAATTAAGAAAAAGAACAAGACTTTCTTTATTTCATTGCCATTGAAACCGATTACAACCGCTTGAGAGGCATTACAAGAGCATTGAAATGCATAAAATAAAGATGGGTACAAAACCCGGGCAAACTGCACCAAAGTAGATTCGGTTAACAACGATACTTCGGCATCCGGACCGGCAAATCAGACAAACCATGAACGGTCAACCCGAGCCGATGATGGGCGGATGACGTGGACCAACCGTTGCGGCCAGCTTCGATAAATAATGATATCCCGGCGACCCAACCGGGATATCAGAATAATCGAAAAGGGTGGACGGGATATTACCCCAAACCACCCAACCGAGAGGCCCCCCGACGAGTAGGAAAGAAGCTCGCAGGCCCTGGCACCAGAGCGCTCCCCCAAACTGGGTGTGTACCGCTCCACCTTGCCCAAACTCAAAGGCAAGGTACCTTCGGGCGGCACACCATCACCCCCTCCCCATGTGGCGAAAGATTCCCTAGGCGGGGAAGCCCAGGAATCCAAACCAGAGGAGGAGGAGAAGTTCACGCAAGCCATGGGGAGCCTACGTACACTTCCTACCGTACGTCCCCGAAGGGGAACCACAAAGGATACACGGGAAGCGTATGTGTGCGCTCTCCATGCGATCCCTGCGGACCTCTTGTGCGCTCTCCATGCGATCTCCGAAGGTCCCTTCTTGAGGGCAAGCCACCCCCAGAAGCTCCATTGTCACCCCAGCTATCTGGGGGATAGCGGCGACTTCCGAGGGACAAGCTCAATTCTCCCGCAATAAACCTTGGAGAAATAGGCATCACGAGTGTCTTCATGATTCACAGGAAAGAAAATTTTAGGATGGCCCAACACACCCCTCTTTTCCCTTTTTATAAGCAGAGGCAAGCCGGGAACAGCTATCAGAAAGCCCCGGGACTTAAAACGCCAAGCCTGCGCCACCACATGGCCTCCTGAAATGAAAACAACGCCCCCCAATGCGCGCCAAGCACGTCGCCCGAACCATGACGCACGCCAAAAGATTACTTATGACCCAGGATCATAAGCTTTTAATGCATGAAACCGTCCGCCGACCTTGCAGATACTGGCAGATCCGGGAGATCGTCCTGTGAAAACGATATCCTCCAATGGCAAACAAACACTAACATCACACGCCAAAGCAACCTATGTTGGAAAAGGTCGACATAATAAAAGCTCGCCGAAAATTGCCAGGTGACCTTTTTGCTAGCCATAGGGCTGTACCACCTACTTCGATGAGGCGAGAGTCGACCCACCTTGGAAAAAACAAAGCACTGGTAGGGGTAATAAATGGGGATAAGGAGATGGCAGCGACGGTCCAGTGAACCCCCTGTTCGGGGACGAACTCCCCTCTTTTCATCAAGAATGCAATCTCAGATTGATCACTGATGAAACGAACTCCCTCGGCCCTAGCCGAGCTACTTCGTTCTTCGGCCCCAGCCGAGCTACTTTATCCCTCGGCTCTAGCCGAGCCATTTCATTCTTCGGCCCTAGCCGAGCTACTTTGTCCCTCGGCCCTAGCCGAGCTACTTCATCCCTCGGCCCAAGCCGAGCCATTTCATTCTTCGGACTTGGTCGAACCACCGCGTCATTCGACCTAAGCCGAGTCAGATCGTCTCTCAACTTCCTTTTACGCCAGGCTACATTGTCGCTCGACCTTTTCGTCAAGACAGTCCCTACGCCTTGGCCTCTACTAGGGTGTGTCTCCAAAATTCGAGACAGAAAACCTCAGCAGCCTCCCCCGAAACCCCCGCAACTTCCCGGTCTTCGCCCTTGGACAGACTCTCCTCCGGCGCCGAAAGATCGCGCACCCCCGGACTTCGATAGTTTCAGCCCGCGGCGACGAGGAGCGCCGACTATCACCGTCCCCTCCGATCCCCTAGAGCGGGAGCCAGAAGGGCGAGGCCTCTTCTCAGACCGATGCTTGCTGCTGGAGCCAGATCTCCTGCGGCGCTTTCCCAGCTCCTCCCTCATCTGGTCTGTGAACGCTGACCTTTCAGCTATAGGGGCAGTATGATTCGCCCATTAGTTCACACAGAAATCAAAGATGGAACCACGCTAAACTATCAACTATGGGGTAATACTCACCGTGAGGATCGACGGGACTCAACCTGGCCGCGAAGAGAGCGTCCTCCGATAGGAGAACGCTGGCTGGGAGCGCTCGACTGCCGCGCAGCACAATCAAATCCCTTTTCTCCGAATCAGTTAACTTCGGGTGCGCTTCTGGATCCTTCACATACTGCCCCCATACCCGAGGGAAGTCCAAACCAATGTTCCCCCCGACTATGAAGAACCGCGGCTTCCACTCCTTTATCGATGATGGGTTATCCGATATCATCTTGAAGGATCTCCGGGGACCGATGTAAGGCCATTCTGAGGCCCTCCCGGAGACCAGATTGAAACACACCCTGAACAACGAAAGGGTCGCAGTCACCCCGAGGTGTTTGCACAACGAGATAAACCCGATAAGGTTGCGCCAACTATTGGGGGCCACCATGGTGAAGCATATGTTGTAGAACTTCATCACCTCCCGCACCAACGGATGAAGAGGGAACCGGAGACTTGCCCTCAAGCTTTCCTCATAACAGAACGTCCCATTCCCTAATCCTGATGTCACCCTATCCTCAGCCTCGGAGGCAACAAGACGACATCCTGGGGGATCTTGTACAAGCGGCGTATCCGCTCCAAGTCTGCCAAGGTCACCTCCGAAGCCTGGTCGCTTGGGCTCACCATATCTTCGATTGCAAGAGATGCTGAGCAAGATCGCAGCGAAAACAGGAAGACGAAGTCCTTTGAAGGAGAACGAAAAGGGCATTATAAATAAGGATAGCGCCGCCACGACTCCATTCCTCCAATTGAAACCGCCTCAAGGTGAGGATGAGGCATCCCAACCTAGGCGTCCGGAACTGCCACTACGGGCGCCGTGAAAGTCGAGATTTCCCACGCTGCGCTTCCCCAGCCGTTACCTTCGCCCCTAAGGAATGACGGATCCACCTCGGAAAGGCAAGATGGCCCCATGGCATTAATTAGGGCATCATTGCGCAGGCTATCAAATACGCATTCCCAAATGCTGATCGCGCCACTTAAGCCTATACTCCCTACGCCCGAACCTACGCTTTGAATTAGGGAGTGGGGGGCATGTGTTGAGGGGTAGAATCGTTAGTGCATTGATAACTATGCGAAGGGGCTAAGATCAGCCCCATCCCTCCACCCACTACGACATGCCCCCGAGGAACGAGTTAAACTAATGTGATCCAACAGGTCGAGCAACCCATAACTCGGCTCTCCCCGAGCTTCCTATAGCTCGGCTTCACCCGAGCTTCCCATAGCTCGGCTTCCCCCGAGCTTCCATAGCCCGGCCTCCCCGAGCTACCGATAGCTCGGTTCTCCCCGAGCTACCTATAGCTCGGCTTCCCCGAGCTACCCATAGCTCAACTCTCCCCGAGCTTCCCATAGCTCGGCTTTCCCGAGCTACCCATAGCTCAACTCTCCCCGAACTTCCCATAGCTCGGCTTCCACGAGCTACCTATAGCTCAACTCTCCCCGAGCTACCTATAGCTCGGCTTCCCCGAGCTACCTATAGCTCAGTTCTCCCCGAGCTACCTATAGCTCGGCTTCCCCGAGCTACCTATAGCTCAACTCTCCCCGAGCTTCCCATAGCTCGGCTTCCCCAAGCTACCTATAGCTCGACTCTCCTCGAGCTACCTGTAGCTCGGCTACCCCCGAGTCTCCCATGACTCGGCTTTCCCCGAGCCTTCCATGGTTCGGCCTTCTCCGAGCTTCCCGAAGCTCGGTTTCCTCGAGCTTCCATAGCTCGACTCTCATGAATGGTCCATGACTCGATACTCACCTCCGTGGAACCCGACGCGGGAGAGCCTAGGCCTCTCGTAACAGAATTCCAAGCAAAAAATCATGTTGAAGAGAGGTCTAGGACCTAATATAACTACCTGGAACCTATGCATCTATCAGATCTCAGGCCATTAAAGAACTCTCCTAGCCGTCGATCCCCCAACGAACAAGATACGGATCCCACCGGCCTTGCAACGGCCTGATTCGATTCACTCCCGTATCCTAACAACCTTCAAACCTTCCAGAAGGTGCTCAAGATCCAGGTGATTTCCTATAAATGCGACACCCCCAGATTCTCTTAGGTACGCGCGCTCACTCTCACTCTCACTCTCACTCTTTCGCTCTCCTCCATTGATCTTCGGCGCTCCCCTAGAGCTCTCGATCGGCCGTTCCTGGAGACTCCTCGGAGAGATCCCTCTCTCTATTTTCTGTTGATCACCGATCCCCACTGACTTGAGCGTTGGAGGGTCTTCCGCGGAGGGCTACCCCCAACGCCTCACGCGCGAGGACTTCTGTGCATGTCCGCCCAGGAGGAAGCCCAGACTAGGAGATCGACCGCGCCCAAGTCGGAGGACAGATTCCGATGGCAACAGGTATGTTATCTAATCATAGATTAAAAGCATGGCATGAGATTATTGCTTTATTATAAGTTTGAAAATGTGATACGAGATTAATGCCAAGCCATAAGGCATGCATAACCAGAGCTAAGTTATCAAAAAAGATGTTTATAATTTGGATTATGAAAATGGGAGATCTAAAGTTGCATGATCTTTCAATTAACAACTTAATTCACATTAAACTAGTGTAATCATCCGTTTGTACCAAAAAAAAACAACACTTAATTGAAAAATAATTATATTCACATTAGACTAGTGTGATCATCCGTTTGTACCATTAAAAAAAACACTTAATTCAAAAAGCTATATATTATTGTCATTCTTAAACATATTTATGAAAGTCTATTTTAGTATTTTATACAATTTGTGTCATGCTCATTGTCGGCCTAGAGATCAATCATTTTGAGAGTATGTTTGCGAGAAACATCATCTATTTACAACGTAGAAAAAAATTATAAATTAATCTATTTTATTACTATAGTAACAGATATTTTTATCTAAAATTAAAAGTTTAACTTAAATACTATTTAGACACGTAAGTATATAGAACCTTTGTATAACAAAAAGTTTAACAATCTAATTTTTGATAAAATATTTAAAATTGGGTTAATGGTTGTTTTAATAAAAGTCGCCTTTTATTTATTGTGAGATGAATGTGCGGTTCCATAAATTTCTATTTACATGAACTGAATATATATATTTTTAAAGGCTTAAGTCACAAGGATTTTCATGACAACAAGCTGTTCCATATTTATGTCAGATAGTTGGATTTAAGTGGCATTTTCCTTTGCAAGCCGTGCATCACTTGCACCATTTATTAGAAGAGCATTGAATAAAAGAAGCAAATTATGTTAACGCAGATCATAAATGAATTGTATCAACTTCAGATTATAGCAATAAATGGAATAATTTGATTCCGATTCATTTATTATCAGTACAATATATGCAATCCATTTAATCTGTATGACTTATATAACTTGTGTGGCCCATTTGACATTAATCCATCTAATCTTTTTTTTTTTTTTTTTTTTGTACAAACAGCAGTCACACTACTCTGATGCGAGGGCAGCCCAAAAGATCAAGAGCAATGAACCCCTGAAGAGAAAGATAAATTCTGTTCCCGAAAAATCATGACCAGCCAGTGAAATGCTGTGCAATGAATGAGATAACTTAGTCCACCGCTGTGTTCGCCTCCCGATAGACAGGACGGACTGACACCATCACCAAACTCTGTAGAAGCCTGCTAATGTCACAGAGAAGAGGGGTGCATCGCAGATATTCAATCTATCTTGAATCCATCTAATGACTATCAAACAATCCCTCTCAATGATGATTCTATCAGTCTGTAGCTGTTGGGTCACTTTAATGATGCCATCCCACGCTGCTCTAAGCTCTGCACCTGAGACAGAAGGCTCATAAAGGAAGATTTCCTCGGCCGCCAGAAGTTCTAAACTATAAAATATAATTCTAAACTATTTATATGTCCACTTAATGTAATATTAAATATCCTCATTCCATTTCCATCTCCAAAATGATAATATAAAAACAATTAATTAAAGAATAACATTAACTTGAATAAACAAGTCTAGTAGATCAAGTTATATAAATTGACTTATTTAATAAATAGGTCTATTACCGATCAGTTTTGAATTAGTAGATCAACATAAGATCCAATTTGTTTATTAATTATGTTTGATAGGTCACTCTAATTCTGTTCAAACTATTTATACTCAATCTAACCCTATTAATTTCATATTAGATTTGAATCACATTCATAAGCCATCTCCAAAATTATAACTCCTTGCCTTAATGCAGCTTGAGTTTTTTTTTTTGGGATAATTGAATGAGCTTCTTGGCAACATGAGCTTGGGCTACTCACCACTATATTTGTTAAATGGCACTCAAGTCACCTGAGGCCTGGCATATCTTTGCTCAAGGTGGTTTGAGTCATTTGTGGTTATGTACAGTTTCATGCGGTGAGACGAGATATGGGTTAGATTCAACTTCACATGATCCACACCTTACTTTTTTTAAAAGATATTATTAATATATATTTAAAAAAACAATATTAAAAATAATGCATGGAAAAGAGAATATCTCCTCCATCAAATGCAATGTTAGAGAAGTTAAATGAATACATGGATAAACAAGCCTCTACAATGGAGAGAGAGAGAGAGAGAGAGAGAGAGAGAGCATATGGTGTTCTTTTATACCGTGTTTGTATGAAGAGAAAAGTATAAAAAAAAAATTTAAAGAAAAAATAAAATTTATCTTATTTGGATGAAAGGAAAAAATTGAAGAAAAAAAATGAAAGAAAAAAATGATGGATCCATCTAAAAGTTTTCTTATTGAAATTGAAGAGATTTCAATAAGAAAATTTAAGAGTACCTTTTTATTTTTTTAATTTTGATATTAATTTTTCTAAACAAAAAATATTAGGTCATCGATAAAAGATATGTAAGCATTTGTAATAAGAGTATTATTATTATTATAAATTATTAATTTTTTTTTATTTTTATTTTTTTCTACTTATCTAAGTATAAGAAAAAAAATATTTTTATTTTATTTTATTTTATTTTTTTCATATAAATAGAGCATTAAGCACGAGACCGAAAGCAATGAAGTCATAGAAGGCAAGTGGGTTATATATATATATACGGGCGATACAAGGCAAGTGGTTATTAAAGTGAGACACAAGAAATTATTTTTTTCCGTACTTTTTTTATAACAATTAATTGCTTTGATTGGTCCATTCATTTTTCTTTTCCCACCCCCCAACTTTCTTTGCGCAAAGTTCGCTAAGGGGAGTTAAAAAATAGAGTGATGAACGTTTTCATAAAGAAAATAACGCGAGATAATGAGCATTTATCTTTCAAATATCACATCAAATATAAAGCAATAATAATAAATGCTGTGGATGATAAAGCATTATAACCACTGACGCCTTATCATGTGGTATTTATATTCTACATTTATGTGTTCTACGGCCAGGGATATATTTAGATGGTAATTAATGCAGTGTTGACGCTTCGCATGCAGCGTATAGCAAAATATGATATCGTTGTATTGCAATGCCTTGGGAATTTGGAAGAAAACAAAAAAAAATTAAGCTGGAGATTAATGCAGTTGGTATGACATGATTTGGCATTAAAACTTGGGAAATTGGGCACATAAAAGTAAATGCATTCATATCATATGTAAACATAATTAGTAACTAATAGGTACAAACATGAGGCGGCGAAGACTTATCGGATAGGCGTTTTTAAGAGGCTAGCTGGCATTTTTTTGATTAAGTACATTATCATATATGGTAAATACTTTATCGTCAGGATTTGAACTTTTTTAAATAATAAAGAAAATCAAATTTAATAGATGTTTGAATTTGGTGTTCATGTGCCAACGAACAACATTAATTCATTCTTATTACCATGACAGAGCACCTTCCCATACAATTAGTCTAGCTCCTGTACTTAATGAAAAAACATTAGATTGTTGACAGTGAATTGTGCCTGTATTATTAATGCTGTTGGTTCTTACTCCTTTGACCTCTGGGGATCTTCTGCTGCTTCGGCAGCAAATCGGCATACAGTTTTCATTTTCTGAGAGCCCCTTCCAAGGTTTGTCAAAATTAACTTCAATGGGAGTGTCCGTGGTAGAGTTGCTGATTCTGCATTCATCATCCGTGGGCCTCAAGGTGATTTGTTGGCGACGGAAGGTTTTGATACCCTCGACTTCTCTGTCCCTATGTCCGAGCTTTATACTGCTTGGGCGAGTATTTCTTATGCTGCTCGGATTCTTCATGCTCATAGGCTCATAATTGAGGATGATTCTATGACGGTCATTTCTTGGCTGCAGAAGGAGAATTGCTCTCATGGCCCCACTAATTTGATTCTTAGGGATATTTGGTCTATCCTGCAGGAGGTTGATAGTGCCCATATCCATCATATATATCGTGAAGCCAATTCGGCGGTGGACTGGGCGGCTGCTTTAGTGGCCCAACATGCTGGTTCATGGATCTGGAGGCCGAGTGATCCCTGTCCTTTTCTTTTGCAGCAAATTTTATACTCGGATCTATCTGGGTTTATTCGCATCGGACTAGTGTGATCGCTTGCTTGTAAAAAAAAAAAAAAGAAGAAGAAAAACCTTTGATGCTCAATTCAGTTAAAAGGTGGATTAGAGAAAGCTATACAACTCCCAAGCAACTAGGGGTGCAACTCGGACTCATGAAGCTCAGATTTTTCTCAATCCTAACCCTAATCCTATTTATAAAATGTCAACCCTAATTCTAACCCTAACCCTATTTATAAAATCTCAACCCTAACCCATTGGAATTCGGGTTGATGAAAAAAAATAATAAAATACTTTTTTTCAAAGTAAATAAACACCGAATTATGAATCTCAGAGACGAGAAAATAAAATCCCTTGCCAAACGCAGAAGCTAGACTCGAGGCTTTAACATTGTATTAAAAAAAAAAGTCTTACCTAAAACAAAGAAGAGGAGGAGGTGCCGTAAACAAAGAAGAGGAGAAGGTGGAAAGTGAAATGAAATGTGCTGATGGTCCGCCTTTATGTTTGTCCTCGTCTGCGACTAACGGCCTTATCCTTCTCGCTCTCAAGTTGGTCATCTTGTCCAACTCGACTGGTGCTCTCAACGCTCCAAAAATTTGGTACCAATAAGCTACCCTCCGTTCAAATAACCCTCGTATTCGGGTTATCTCGGATTCGGGTTGTGATCAACCTGAACCCGAGTCAATTGCAAATCAGATCGGATTAAATCCGGATCTTTTGGATTCGGGTTGGACAAATATGAGTTTAAATATTGATGTAAATTAGATTCAGCAGGCCGGATTTGGGTTGAACCCGACCCAAGTTGCACCTCTACAAGTAACATATCATTGATCGCGCGCACGGAGCATGCCTGCCACAGCGCGTACCATACGTATGCGTGTGCATGATGTTGTGCGCATATGAGCATGCTTGCCATAGCGAGCATACATGCGCTCGCAACACACAGCTTGTTGGCCAAAGTATTTCGTCCCACGATGACTAAGTACCTTCCAGGATATATTGCCTTCGTCATCAAGATCAAGAGGAGCCATTCAATGAAGGCCCTGACTTCCTTTATGACTCTTCTAGGTGCACCGCTACTGTTCTGTGTGTGCTTTAAGATTCCTGCCCCTGCCTTCCTTCGTCCTGTTTTCCGATGATCACCACTATTTTGTTGATCGGCTCTTGGCGTTCGATGGCGGATGTCAACCCCTCCCTGCTGGCCGGTGGTGATCGTCGACAGGACTCTAGAGTTCCTCCTCGATGACAGGGTGGTCACCTGTATGTTTGGACTGCTCCGGCGCCCTCCCCGGCGGTTGTCATTGAACTGGAATCGCTATTCCCGAATATCATTCAGCTTCCCACAGCGGCTATTGACCTCGAATCCAAGGTATGGTCTGTCTGTGGCCTGATTGTTCGAAGTTTCTCGCGGTGGGTGCCTCCAGATGCCATTGTAAGGGAATTCCGCCGTGCTGGCCTCGTCGGACGAATTGATACTGTTAACCTCTCCCACTGAACGACACTTATCAAATTTGAAGTCCAGGATGCCAGGGATGCTGCATTGAATCTACTGTGGGTTGTCAATGGACAACCACTCGCTGTTGAAGCCTGGTGCCCCGATTTTGTTTCGGCGGAGGATGCTCTGAGATCAGCATTGCTATGGATGCGTCTGCTGAACCTTCCGATCGAGTACTGGTCCGATGAGACGTTGTGCTCCATCCTCTCGGTGGCCGGGCAGTTCGTGGCTGCAGATTCCTCAACGAAGGAGAGGCGTCGGGGTGGTTTTGCCCGTGTCTGCGTGAGAGTGGATTTGGGCCGCCCTCTCCGTCCTGGTGCTAGAATCAGAGCCAATGGAGCTCCGTTTTGGCAGCAATTCGTGTATGAACATGTCAAGGGCATCTGCTACCACTGCGGCTCTCTTCATCTCTCCGGCCCATGCTCTTCTTCCCTGGATCCGGCTTCATCCTCGGCTGCTCCCCATTTCGGACCCTGGATGGCAGCCCTCCGACATCGCAATCCATCCTCTGTTGCGGGTCTGGGTCTTCGGTCTTCTTCGTCGGCTCCGTCGGGTGACGCTACGAAGGTCTCTCAGATAGTGGAGGATGGATGGATGACTCCCAGGAAGACTTCCCGACGGCGCGCGGTTCCTTCATCCTCAGATCGGATTGCTGAGGTGCTGGTCTCAGGGTCTCATGGAACTCAAGTGCCATGCCGCCAGGACTCTACCATGCCGGTCATTGTAGCTCCTAATACTGCTCTTCAGTCCCAGAAGACAACTCCTAGAGCAAGGACGAGTCGTCAATTGTCCAAGCAGAAAGGTAATGAGCAGTGCCTGGCAACAGGATTCAAATTTACTGCAATGGCCAATGACTCAATTCAAAAGAATTCTATGACCGAGGATCAGAGCTGTGTGGATTCCCAGGATCCTCTGAAACTGTCTTCAGACCCTGGTTTAGTGTCTTAGTTGGATGCCCATGGCTCAAATTCAGGACCTAAGATGACTTTGACTAGGAATGTGGCCACTAACCCATTTGGCCTTCTAGGATCGGATCGTTGGGCCGGGCTGCCCAAGGTCCGGGAGGATGCCAATCCTGCTACGCTTAAGAGGGCCCGGCCTGCAGAACTCGCTGCCCCTAGAGTGATCCCAAAGCCTATCAAAGGTAAGGGTAAAGGTGGTGTGGGTGCCCAAGGTGCTACTATTCGGGGGGCGAGCGGCAGTGGTATCTTCTTGGGAGCTCCCCACTTGCCTCCTTTGGATAGTAGTGCTCACCTGACTGTTGTCGCTACTCTGAAAGAGGCTCTACTACTGCCCTCTTCTCTTGATCATCGAGGTGATGAGGATATGGAGTCTACTCAGATTCTTGATTCCCCAGATCAAGGCATCGTGGAAGTGTCTCCCTCTTCAGGGGACCTACTGGAATGGATATGATTGGGTCCCAAGAAGGGGCCTGTGACAATCCCCAACTTGATTAAAATGAAGATCCTCATATGAAACGTCCAAGGAGACCTGAGACCATCATTTCGCTCCTTGTTTGGTCGTCTTCTGCAGCTTCATCATTTTGATATTTGCATCTTATTGGAAACTCGGCTATCGGGTACCAGTTTACAGCGATTTCGATGCAGAGTCTCCCGTTATTGGAGATCCTATGCCGTGGAATCCAACGGCCTTTCTGGGGGCATTCTGGCTCTATGGCGGTCCCCATCTATTTGTGTTGATGCTTTTTATCAGTGCCATCAGCAGGTGGCCCTTGTGGTTTCGGAGGGAAATGCGCCGCCCTGGCTGTTACTAGGTGTCTATGCTAGCACGGACTATCGTGAGCGGCACTGTTTATGGTCTGAGGTCCTCACTCTTTTACATAATGGTCTTCCCACCCTCGTTGCTGGTGATTTTAATTGTATTGTGAATGCTTCAGAGAAGCGTGGGGGCCGCCGGTTTGTGGATACCCTGAACTCCATTGAGTTTCGCTCCTTCATATCCTCTGCTGGGCTCTTTGATTTGGGTTATTCGGGTTCGCAGTTTACTTGGTGTAATAATCGTCAGGGTTCTGCCCGGGTGTGGGAATGGCTGGATCGGGCTATGGCCTCTTCCAGATGGTTGCAGTCCTTTCCCCGTGCCACTACTATTCATCTCCCACGGATTGCTTCGGACCACTGCCCTCTGCTCATATCCACGGAACCATCCTCTCCGTGTCGGGGTTCTTTTCGGTTTGAGCAGTTTTGGACGCACTACTATTCGGCTCGGCATTTGATTCATCAGGTATGGCATATGCCGGTCAGAAGGAACCCTTCCTACTGCCTCTCTTGCCGCCTTGATATGGTCAGGCGTCATCTTTTGAGGTGGCACAGTAGGGAGGTTGGGGATATTTTTCAGCGGGTGCAGTGTGTGGAAGCTGATATTGCTGCTCTTCAGGCTAAGGAGGATCAGGATGGGGGCCTGTCCGTGATAGATCTTCAGTCGCTCAGGCGGTGTTTGGCTATGCACCACTCCTTACTCAGCCAGCAGGGATATACTGGCGGCAACGGTCACGAGTTCAGTGGCTACAAGAGGGTGACCGTAATACTAGGTTTTTTCATCAGGCGACTCTGGATCGGCATGCTGCTAACAAGATCAGGCGTATCAGTGATGAGGATGGGCGCATACTCCACGATGATGAGGCTATTAGGGAGCAGATTGTCCGATTTTTCCAGTCCCGCTGGTCGGAGCGGCCTGCTGGTGGCTCCCCCCCTTTTCCTATTCCGCTGACTGCTAGGGTTTCTAATGATGATATGGCATGCTTACGAGGGTGGTCTCTGCATAGGAGATTCGATCTGCTGTGTGGGCTCTGGGGCCTGACAAGGCTCCAGGCCCGAATGGCTTTCCTCCTTTCTTTTTTCGTCACTACTGGGACATTATGGGACAAGATGTTGTTTTGGCTATCCAGGCTGTTTTCGCCTCTAGATCCATTCCTCGGGATTGGCAAAGGACTTTTATTTCCCTTATTCCCAAGCGATCGGATGCATTGCTTTTCCAGCATTATCGGCCTATCATCTTGTGCACCACTCTATACAAAGTTTGTGCCCGTCTTTTGGTCACTCGGATGTAGGGGGTTATACCTCGTCTGATATCTCCTGAGCAGGGGGCTTTTATTCGCGGCCGCAACATCTCCGATAATGCCCTAATTGCTCAGGAATTTATGCATGATCTCCAGCGTGCGTCTGCTAGACAGAGTCTTATGGCCGTCAAGCTGGATATGGAGAGAGCTTATGATCGGATCAGCTGGACTTTTCTTCGGCAGATGCTTCGGAATTTTGGCTTCGCTGAGCTTTTTATTGCCTGGGTTATGGCTTGTGTCCAGGGGCCCACCTTCTCTATTCTTATTAACGGCAGTCTGACCGATTTTTTCCCTTCTACCATGGGTTTCCGTCAGGGTTACCCCCTCTCCCCGTTCTTATTCATCCTTTGTGCTGACGATCTGTCTCGCGCTCTTGCTCATGCAGTTCGGGAGTCTCAGTTGCAGCCTTATTTGCCTGGGCCTAACGGCCCCCCTCTCTCTCATCTTCTCTTTGCCGACGACTGTATCTTGCTTAGCCCAGCTTCTGTCCAGAATGCGACTGTCTACTCCGCTATCCTTCAGTCCTATTGTCAGGCTTCAGGTCAGTTGATTAATTTACAGAAATCTGTTTTATGCTGTAGCCCCTCGACCCCTCCCTGTCGCCGTGCTACCATCTCTCAGCTGCTCGAGATATCTTCTTTTTCAGACCGTTTGACCTACCTTGGGATCCCTATAATGGGGCATCATCCCCGTCAGCATGACTTTGGAGACCTTGATCGTCGGATCACTGATAGATTGGATCGGTGGCAGGTTTCTGGTCTTTCTATGATGGGACGTGTCACTTTACTTCGGTCCATCCTTACTTCTCTCCACCTTTATCTTCTGTCTAATGCTCTGATTCCGACCATTTCTCTTCGTCGGATTGAGCGACGCTTTCGTGACTTCCTATGGGCGTCGACGCAGGGGAGCCATGGTCTCCATCTTCTCTCCTAGGACCTGGTTTGTTTGCCCATTAGAGAGGGGGGTTTGGGGATCCAGTCTTTGCTGGTTCGCAGAGAGGCTCTATTTGCTAGGCATGCCTCAGATTCTTGCTTGATCTACATTATTTTTGGAGCTCTGTTATGCGAGGCAGATATGGTGGTGAGATTCCTGATGCGGCTCTTCTTTTTCCCCGTGGTTGTTCCTTCATATGGAGAGCGATTTGCCAGGCTGCCCCTACTGTGATGTCAGACATTCACTGGATGATAGGAGATGGGAGCTCTATTGATGTTACTCAGGATATTTGGATAGCGGATCTTCCTCTTTCTCGCAGGCCGACCTTCCTTAGATCAAAAGTGGGGGCCTCTTTCCTGTCAGTGCATTGATTAGTCAGGATAGTTCTGCTTGGCATGTCCCTACGGTGTCCCGGTTTTTTGGGACTGAGTTAGCTCAAAGGATTCTTGCCATCCCTCTTGCTTACTCAGCCGGTTCGGATACCAGACTGTGGCGCCGATTCTGCCTCTCTCGAGCCCATACAGGAGACCTTGTTGATCGTGTTCGACCGCGGACTTCGGGCTTGGTTGATGTGGTTTGGATATGGCGGCTGCCTATCCACCCCAGGATCCAGCTTTTCTTGTGGAAATTATTGTGGGACCGCCTTCCAACTTGTTCTCTCCTGGTAGAACGCGGTCTCTCCATCTTGCCTCTCTATCCGATCTGTGGACTTCAGGAGGAGACAGCTGAGCATGCTATTCTTACTTGTTCTCGAGCGTATTGGATATGGCAGCAGCTTCACTTCAGCCCTTGGTTGCCGGAGGAAGGTCCTACTCGGCTTTCTTTTTTGCATGCCATCCGTTCGACTGTCCAGCAAGGTTTCCGATCTTAGGGTATTTTTTCAACTTATTTGGCTTACCACATCTAGCTCACCTGGAACCAGTTTGTCTTTGTTGAGGAGACGGTCTCGCCGCTGGCTATTATTCACACTGCTAGTTCTCTTGCTACGGAGTATCGTCGCTCTGACTCTGGCTTTCACTCTAACAGACCCGGCCCCTGGGATTCCCCTGCTGCTTTGCCAGCTCACCGTTCTATGGTTTTCATCTCTTGGGAGCCCCCACCTCCGGGTTATGTCAAAGTGAATTTTGATGGTTCTGTTTCAAATCGAATTGCCGGTTCTGGGTTTATTATCAGGGGGCCGGAGGGATAGATGCTTGCGGCAGGTGGTCATGGCTCCCTCGACATATCAGTCCCTATGGTGGAGCCTCTGCCTGGGCTGTTATTACATATGCAGTTCGTTCATTGGGCTCTCGCCAGGTGGTTATTGAGGAGGATTCTCTTACGATTATCCGTTGGATCCATCGGGATGATGACCCTGACTCCCCCCTTAATCCCCTGATATGTGATATTCGGGCTTCCCTCCAGACCACCTCTGCATCATTGGTTCGTCATGTCTTTAGGGAAGCCAATGCTGTTGCTGATTGGGTCACTTCTTTTGTAGCCTACCATTCTGATCAGTGGGAATGGCATCCTGGTGACCCCTGTCTCGTTATTTTTCAGCAAATTATGTATTCTGACCTTTCGGGCTTGACTCGTGCCAGAGTGGTGTGATCGCCCGCTTGTAACAAAAAAAAAAGAAACTCTTTATATATATATATATATATTAATGGCCGACCCTGCTGTGTCAATGCAGGATTCTTTAGCTAAATTGATCTAAAATAAGAAACAAAAAGTGAGACCATCCGTTAGATTACCGACATTTTGTTTAAACACTGTTTGGAAACTAATTTTCTAAACTTAGATTATGATAATTAATTTATGTTCAGTTCATATCTTTATATGTGGTTACACTTAATCGCATACAAAATCATTATAGAGGAGTAATAATATGCAAAAGAGTATTGAGACCGACTAAAACACATACAAAATGCTATTTTTGCATACTATGTTGAGACCGACTCAAGTGTAGGTAAAATGCTAAATTTAATATATATATATATAAATAGTTTTATCTATTTAAATATAACTAAGTTTAAAATTTAATCAGCTCCTTTATCTTTTCATCCCTATGAATCTTAAAGTCATCCCATATTTTTTAAACTCAACTCAACTCATGCCTTTTCTCAACTACATGAGTCGGCTCATTTCATATTTTTTATTTTTTTTAGAATCCATAAATTATATGGATCCAAAGATAAGAGACATGAATGTAGCCAAATCTAAGTGAAAAAATTTAGAATATATTTGATTTCTAAGAATATCTTCATTTTCTATTTTTACTTTAATAAAAAATAAAAAAACTCATGAAAAAAATGTATTTGATAATTCATAATGATAATTAGTTTCTAAAGAACAACCCTTCAAAATAGCAAAAAAAGTTAAAATGAGTTAAAATCACTCTTACCATTTTCCAAAGAGTAAAGATAAAAATAAAAAAATAATTGGCATCATTTATAATTAGCCCAATAAATAAACATATTACTCCCACAACTTTATCCATGTTTTTTCTCCCTTCATCTCTATTTCAAGATGCCAAATACATTTTCATTATTTTTGTTTTTTAAAAACAGTTTCTCAACTCAACACAATCCAACTCATCTAAGCCCTTTTTCAACTACAACTCATCTAAGCCCTTTTTCAACTACATGGGATGGCTACATGAATCTTTAGGAGTAAGTCTTTTAGAAAATAGTTTCTATTCTCACTTATCACACGCGTATTCTAGAAATCAAAGAGCAAAAAATAAAAATAATTTTAAAAAATAAAAAACGTTTTTAGAAATATATATATAAAGGTTGTTAGCTAGAGCATCTATTTTCTTCCTTAAGATCCACAGAAAAACTTCTTTAAGGTCCACAGAAAGAAAGGATTGCTTGCATTGACTTGTTAGCGTTTGCATCAAAGCACATCTTTTTGGTGAATATGAGTGAATCTCACTGCCGACGGGCTTCAATAAACCAAGTCTTAACGCACGCAGACATCTATTAATTTGAGTAAAAGAACGTTGAGGAAACGCTAACGCGCCGGCCTTTGCGGGATAATAGAACGGTCAACACTTTTTCCCGTGCTATATTCTCCGTTGATACGAAAAACACCATTTCCACTCAAGTCAAACCCGTGCAGCGGGAGACGGAGCCGTGAAAAGAATCGCAAAGAACCAAACGACCGTCGGTGCCGGAATCCGTGAAGGCCATTTAACGCTCCGACCGTTTCCTGCTTGATCTCCGGCGATCACCGTTGATCTTTTCGGTTGCTCTTCACCAGATTATGGCTCAAGCTATTCCTTCCGTCCCTGGTACTGCTGATGGTGCATCAGGTGATCGGGCTGCAAGGAGAAGAGCCCTTGATGTTTGGTCTGCCCCTCCTTGTCGCCGACAAAGGTGGTCAATCTTGAGCTCCGGTTCCTGATATAGTCCAGGTCCCCTCTGATGCCTTGGAAGACAAAGCCATCAGATGGGAGAAGAACTCAATTATCACCAGGAGCATCAACCGCTGGGTGCCTCCAGATGCGATCATTCGAGAGTTCAAGCGCGGTGGAGTTTCCGGTGAGGTTGAAGCGGTGTCTCTTGCTCATAGATACATCATATTTTGTTTCTCAGACCTCACTGCAAAGTCCATGGTGCTGGATCGTCCGTGGGTTGCTAATGGGCAACCCATAGCTACAGAGGTTTGGAGCTCGGAATTTATTCCAGCAGGGAACTCTGTTCCTTTCGCCTGCTTTGGATCAGCTTGCCCCAACTGCCAATGGAGTTTTGGACAGATGACATCCTCCGATCCATCGTCCTCCCGACTGGAGAATACCTTTTCTCTGATTCCTCTACTGCAGCGAAGAGTCGGGGTGGATTTGCCAGAGTCTGTGCTCGTGTTGATCTCAGCAAGCCGCTCCGCCCAGGTGCCAGATCAGAGGAAGAAGATCTCCATTTTGGCAACAATTCTCCTACGAGCACTTGGAAGGCATATGTGCACATTGTGGATCGCTGCACTTCTCCGGTCCCTGCTCGCCAGCGCCGACTGCAGCTTCCTCCTCCGTTGGCTCCAAATTCAGGCCGTGGATGGCCGCTGTTAGGCACCGAAGACCCCCCTGCTGCTGGCCCTGAGCTGAGGAGGAAGACGATGCAGTCGGGGCCCTCTACTGGAGCTGGCTTTCAGTCAATGCCGAGGAAGCTGCCGTCTTCTTCTGACAGACCGGGCTTCGTCGACGGGTGGCAAGCTCCGACTAAGATCACCCGGAGACGATCGCTGAAGTCTGGCTCGCTCGATTTCCCCTCTGATGCTGAGATCGGGCCGTTGCCTAGTATCGCTAGCGTGCCGGGAATAGTGGAGCATGCCGGTTTCACAGGGAATTATCCCGAGAGCTCTCAGACTCAGTCTGGTCTGAATTCAAATTTGCAATTAACCAATCCCTTCTCTCTTCTTGGCTCAACCAAGTGGGCTGGGCGCCCCAAAGTCACTCTGGATGCTTGTCCGGGTCCTTCGAAGAGGGCTAGGCCCGAGGAAAGTATAACTCATAGAATTGTATCAAAAAATGCAAAAGGGAAAGCTAAGGCTAATTCAACAACTTCTAAATCAACTCAGGCCATTGTCACCCCTCCAGCATCTACGGACCCACCCTAGGGACCTGCTGCTGTGACAGAAAGGACCATCTTATCTAAGGGTTGCTTTGGGGAGACCTTATCTCGGGACAAGGTAGTGACTTCTGTCCTGACTTAGCCTGCGGGGCATTGCCATGACTTGGCTTTCTCTCGGCTCAAAGGAGCCATCCAAGGGCAGGGTAAAGTCTGCCCTGGTACGAACTTGCCCCCCCCCCGGGAGATAGACACCATTGAAGCAATGGAGGCTACCCAGGTCTTTGATTGCACTGGACAATCAGCTGTCGGTAAACCTTCTGATGATGATATGACAGAGGACCAGGTTGGGTCCCAATCTCTCCCAACCACTAAATGAAGATCCTCATATGGAATGTTCGAGGAGCTCAGAAACCTTCATTTCGCTCCTCCTTTGGGAGACTTATGCAGCAACATAGTTTTGATATATGCATATTATTGGAGACCCGATTGTCGGGTGATAGTTTAACCCGGTTTAGGAGATATGTCTCCAGATCCTGGTCCTCCTATGCTGTGGAGTCTGTGTGGCTTTCTGGAGGTATTTTGGCCCTATGACGCAACTCTATGATTCGAATTGATGCTTTCCACCAGTGCAACCAGCAGGTTGCTCTTGTTATCACTGAGGGATCTTCTGATCCCTGGCTTCTTTCAGCTACTTATGCCAGTACGGACTTCCGTGAGAGATGTGTGCTCTGGGCAGAGATTCTTAGCCTTCTTCATCGGGGTTACCCACTCTTGTTGCGGGGGATTTTAACTGTATAGTTGGGGCCCATGAAAAGAGAGGGGGCACGTATCGAGCCGGGTTGGCGGACATCTTCGAGTTTAGAACCTTTATTTCTGACACAGGCTTGATGGATCTGGGGTACTCAGGTCCTCAATTCACCTGGTGTAACAATCACCGGGGCTCTGCTAGGATTTGGGAGAGGCTAGACAGGGCCATGGCTTCGGGGCTGTGGCTTCAGCATTATCCCACTGCCACCGTTACTCATCTTCCGAGGATTGCCTCGGATCACTGCCCTATCATGATCTCTATGGAGACGGAGACTCAACAACGGAAGCTGTTCCGCTTTGAGCAGTTCTGGACCTCCTATCCATCAGCAAGGACTATTCTCTCTCAAGTTTGGCGGATACCAGTCAGAGGCAGTGCCACTTATAGGCTATCCAGACGTCTTCAACTAGCAAGACGTAGACTCTCCAGATGGAATAGAATGGAGGTTGGGGACATTACCAGAAAAGTAGAGCTAATGGAAGCTGACATTGTTACCCTTTAGACTATTGAAGACCAGGAAGGCGGTCTTTCTGAGTTTGATCTTATTTCCCTCCGTGCTAAGCTGGCCCTTCACCACTCTCTTCTTCTGCAGCAGGAGATTTTCTGGAGACAAAGGTCTCGGGTCCAGTGGATTAGAGAGGGGACCGTAACACCAGATTCTTTCATCAAGCTACATTGAAACGCCGTGCAGTGAATAGGATCCGACGCCTTGCTGATGAGGAAGGGAACTACCATGAGGACATCCAGGTTATCAGGGATCAACTCCTACATTTCTATCAGTCTAGATGGTTAGAGCGTAATGGGGATGGATTCCCTGTCCACCCGGTTTCCGAGCTCCAAGAAACTCACTGCATATGAGAATGATCTTCTTACTAGAGCTATCACAGCGGAAGAGATTCGGAAGGCTTTATGGGATCTTGGGCCTGATAAAGCCCCTGGGCCTGATGGATTTCCGCCTTTTTTCTTCTGCTACTATTGGAACATTGTTGGACAGGATGTTCTGCAAGCTATCCAGCTTGCTTTTCAGTCCAAATCTATTCCAGCAGATTGGAATCGGACTTTCATCACTCTGGTGCCGAAGCGATCGGATGCTTTCACTCCGCTTCATTACCGTCCTATTAGTCTCTGCACCACTCTGTACAAGGTCTATGCGCGGATCCTCGTCTCTCGTATGCAGATCATCATTCCTCGCCTCATTGCCCCTGAGCAGGGAGCATTCATTAGAGGGCGATGTATTACTGATAATATCCTTATTGCCCAAGAGTTCATGCATGATCTTCAAAGATCTTCCCGCAGTCAAGGCCTTATGGCTGTCAAACTGGACATGGAGCGAGCTTATGATAAATTGAGTTGGGATTTTCTGTATCGAACTCTTCAGGAATTTGGGTTTGATACTCTCTTTATTGATTGGATCAGGGCTTGTATTCACAGACCGTCATTATCTCTTCTCATCAATGGAAGTCAAACTGATTTTTTCCACTCTGAAGTGGGTCTGAGGTACGGATGCCCTTTATCCCCTTTTCTGTTCATCCTTGCTGCGGATGATCTATCTCGCTCGCTCTCTCAAGCTCAGCTGGACTTATGTATTTCCCCATTCTCTGCGGGCCCCCAAGGGCCAACAGTCTCCCATCTCCTATTTGCTGATGACTGCATTTTGCTTGGGAGAGCTAATGTCCACAATGCAACCTCCTTTGCTTCAGTGGTTCAGCACTACTGTCAGGCCTCTGGTCAGAAGATCAATTTTCAGAAATCCTCTATCTGCTTCAGCCCGTGGATCTCTAATACTACTAAAACAGCCATCATCCGCACCTTGGGCATTACTAAATAGACTGATCGCTTATTTTATCTGGGAATCCCTATAACTGGTAGACGGCCCAGATGTAGTGACTACATTGACATTGAGCGTCGGATCCGTGATTGTCTAGATGGATGGCAGGTCACTGGGTTATCTATGATGGGTAGAGTTACCCTCTTACGGTCTGTCCTCACCTCTCTTCCTCTTTACCTTCTGTCTAACTCCATTGTTCCACTGTCGTGTTTGAGGAGGATTGAGAGGAGCTTTAGGGACTTCCTTTGGCCATCCAGACAGGAGGGGCATGGTATCCATTTGATTGATTTGGACACTGTTTGTTTGCCGATTTCTGAGGGTGGCCTTGGCATTCAGTCGCTGATTGTGAGGAGGGAGTCTCTGATTGCTAGGCACGCTACGCGGTTCCTTCTCGATCTGCACTCATTATGGAGCTCTTTTATGCGAGCCAGATATGGAGACTGGTCTTCCACCATGGATTTTCAGTCGGTTCAAGGACATTCTTTCTTTTGGAAGGAGGTTTGCCGTCATGCCCCAACTATTTTGGAAAACATCTCCTGGTTGATTGGTGATGGCTCGTCGGTAGATGTTGTCCAAGATACGTGGATTGCTGATATCCCTCTTTCTCGGTGGCCTACCTTTATCAGTGATGATGTCCCCTGCAGTTTGAGAATCAGTGATTTGATCTCTCATGACTGCTCCTCTTGGCACCTGCCCACGGTGACCCGATTCTTCGGTATTGAGCTTGCTCGCAGGATTCTCTCTGTCCCTCTCACTCCGGGACCCACTGCTAATGCTAGACTTTGGAAAAGATCTTGTCTCCCCAGTGCTCCTATGAGGGATCTTCTAAAAATTTACAGGCCATAGGCTCAGCGTAGGATGGATGTGGCATGGATTTGGCGGCTTCCTACCCATCCTAGGATTCAGTTATTCATGTGGAAGCTTGCTTAGGACTGCCTCCCAACCTGCTCTTTGCTCTCTAGAAGGGGGTTATCTATCCAGCCGAGGTGCCCTGTGTGCTGTAAGGAGGAGGAGACTACTGATCATGCTATCTTTTCTTGTCCCAGAGCTAGACAGATTTGGCAAATTATTGGCTATCAGTTTGGGCAGGATAGCACTACTTCTCACTGTGCGACTCTTTTCTGTGATATTCAGAGAGGCTCTCAGCAGCAAGCTGCCACCTGGACTTACACAGCTTACCAGATCTGGATATCACGGAATCAACTTGTTTTTACTGATGATCGTGCATCTCTACATATGACAGCCAGAAAAGCGATCTCCTTATCTACGGAATACACTCACCACTGCTCTGCATCGGATTTTAACAGTTTTGGCCACTGGGGTCCCTCTGCTGCTTTGGCAGCGAACCGGCATACGGTTTTCATTGCTTGGGAGCCCCCTCCCCCAGGGTTTATTAAAATCAATTTTGATGGCAGTGTCCGGGGTAGACTTGCTGGTTTAGCCTTTATAATACGTGGTTTTGATGGTGCTATGCTGGCGGCTGGGGGCATTGGTCTTCTGGATTGTTCAGTCCCGCTAGCGGAGCTTTACGCAGCCTGGACGGGTATCTCCTATGCCACCCGGATCCTCCGTGCTCATAGTCTTCTCATTGAGGGAGACTCTCTCACTGTTATCAGATGGCTCCGCCAGGATAACGGTGATCCGGCTGCATCTAACCCTCTGCTACATGATATCCGGGTCATCATTCAGGAAGCTCACAGAGTCCACATTGATCATGTCTATAGGGAAGCCAATGCGGCGGCTGACTGGATAGCTGGCTTGATGGCTTATCATTCTGGGATTAGGATCTGGAAGCAGGGTGACCCATGCCCTTTTGCACTTAAACAGATCTTATATTCTGACTTATCTGGGCTGACTCACATTAGACTAGTGTGATCACCCATTTGTACCAAAAAAAAAAACTAACGCACTTCGTTCCCAAAGCCGAATCGCTTGCCCCGAACCATTCAAGAACGGCGGGATCAGCGTGGCGCTGTACGTTCTCGGAGGGGCAACAGCACTTAAAAAATTACTCTCCTCATCCGCACTTAAAAAAAAAAAAAAAGTCCTGTTTGGTTATGATCCAAAACACTATTTTTTTTAAAAAATAAATTATATTTAAAAATTTTAAATATATTTTGTTAATTTTTAATATTTAAAAATATATTTGATTGGTATTTTTAAAAATTATTTTTAAACTTAAAAATTATAAAAATTAAAAACTGCGAGTTTTGAATGTTTTGAGAAAGATAGATAACATCTAAGATCAATTCAAAGAAAACATCGCTCCGATGTTTTTCAGATTCATTTAGATTTTTAAAATCATTTCGAAAGAGTATTTTAAAAAATAATCCAGCCAAACACAATTTTCATGTTATCGATTGAATTTTTATTTTTAAAATAAAAAATTTAATTCAAATCAACTACCAAACATGCCCTAAAATACTCAATTCCCTCACCGTTCAATTTTTTTGCTTGACAAGGCCGTTGGCATTTTTTTTTAACTTATCCTCATGATTTTCATGAAATTTCTAAGATAGACCCAATAAAGACAACCTTTTTTTTAACATGACATCATTTAATCCTTTTATTTAAAATTAAATTAAATATAAATTTAACTTTATTTATAATTTAGTTTTATCTTTTATTAAATAAAAAATAAAAATTTAACTTTATTCATTGGAGGGAACGTCTCTCATCAAGAAGAAGGAAAGTCTCTGATTAAGAAGAAAAAGGGGATGAGTGTGGAAAGAAGGGATGTAAAGAGAAATTTAGGGTGGGGAAAGAAAAAGAGAATATGGTGTAAGGGTAATTTTAAAAGTTTTTGAAATTTAAAGGGTGTGGAGAGAAATTTTGTTGCTGTGGATAGTAATTTAAATTTTTTTAAAATTTTGGGGTGCAGAGAGTAATTTGTGTGGGGTATATAGCAGCTCCCCTCGTCAACTCGTGTCATCCGCCCGGCGTGGCTGTTTCCTTTTATAACAAACCACTCGGTTCGAAATTCGAATCGAGCGGCGGAGATCGCTTCCGAGGGTCTCGTTTGATGATTCTTGAGTTGAGGCAGGCGAAGTAGAGATCCGGGGACACTCCAAGAAGATGGTCTTCTCGGATGCTCTCAGCTGCAATTTGCCGACCACTTCGCGTTCCTATAACTCGTCCCATGCACTACTTCCAATCCCCATCCTCCTTTTTTTTTTTTTTTTTTTCATCTCATTTCCTTTATTTATTTCTATTAATTTGCTTAGCTCCGACGTTTAAGCTTTAAGAAGCTGATATTTAATGTTGTTGATTTATTTTTTTTTGCAGTGACATATATATTATTTAATTGTTTCTTGGCCCGCAATTGATTTTAGAACGAATGGCTTTGCATGGAAACTAGTTTCATGACTGAGATCATGAATCTTGAAACATAGGATTTACTTTAACGCGATTGGTATTTTGTTTGTCTACATTTATATATGCTAATGTCTGTGATCCCGTTTGGTTTTTCTTAATTAGACCTTTGGGATTTGAATGATTGTACATCATGATTCATTGAACGTTGTTGCAAGACCCTGAGAAGTGTTAGTTCACTATTTAGGCATCAGGGATTTGTATATGGATCTGGTGGCTTGCCTGTGTGGATCTCTTGAATGAAACTTGTTTCCTACTGGTTTTGTACATATACTCTCATAAGGCCTACCTGTAAATTGATGTAATTTGTTGTCAGACATATTTCTTGGATGATATTCATAATCACATGAACAATAAATATAGATGAACACAACAAAGCTAGTGGTTCTGCTATAACTTGAACAAGTGACATAATGAGCTAATTAGATACAAGTTTAACTTTAAATTGATTTAAGATACATGCTATACCTTGATTTCTCTTAATAAAGAAAGAAAAAGGGGGCAATTTTCACAATATGGCTTGATTTTGGATAGCTTATACATGTTAAGAACATATATTCTGGGATCAGTGCAGCAGAACACCAAAATGAGAGGTTTTACACTTCCGGAGATGCCAAATGAACTCAAAAGAAAAACAAAGATTGAAGAAGACTAGAAAAAAGGGGAGGGGAGATTGTGTGCTTCTACTGCATGTATCAATTTAAACTGGCATGGGTTGATAAGCACAGAACATCAGCACACACCATCATACTGTACCTGAATCTAGCCAGCATGATATGTATCATATCATACAGACCGCTATGTACTGGCACTTTGATCGTTAATTTCAATTACCACTCCTTTCTGTAGTCTTGTCTAGTTTTCGATTCCGCAATTTTATCTTCACCCTCTACCAAGTTGTTTGTTCATATAAGCACATTTTTGAAGTGTTTTTCCTGCAAAAGAAAACTGTGGCAGAAATTTTTTTTTAAAAAAAGAAATAAAATAATTTTCATTTAAGAAACAAGAAATAAACTAGCTTTCAACTTTCACTTCACATGCCTCATCACTAAATTTGACAAGAAATGACAAAGTCGCTGGACATAGTGAGACTCTGCTTATATGCTGAACATGAGAAAAATACTCCAAGATGCATTCAGTAATTCAGTTACTAGCCTCTTCCCCTTTTCAACTTCTATATGGAGAAATTTTCAGAGAGACCTTGTCCTCTTGTATTCTCACATGATTAAGGACTTGTCCACAAGGCCAGCTTCTATATTGGCAATTTCCAGTTCTTTTTGGAAGTTCCTTCTTGAAAGACCGATCCTTTGAGGCCTATCAACATGTTCACCCAATATATTCAAGTTCCTACCAAAACAAACCCTTCTTTGTTTCTCCCAATATTATCCTACAGGCTTATGGGGTACAGATGATTCTTCTCATGCTTTATTTTTGTCCTATTTGCCCATTCGGTGGTCTTGTGATGAGATCCTTGGTTACTTGCTTTCTTTTTTTCTCTTGTTATTTCCTCTTTTCCTTTATTCTCACCCATCCAATTGAGGATCTTTCTCTGTTGCATGATTTTTGACGTTAGAGTCATTCTTCTTCTTCTTCTTAGAATTTGAAAGTTGCTCAAATGGAAGTTGAAGAGATCTGAGTTAAAAGCTGCACGTGCTCAGTGCAAGGAACTTGAATCACAGTTATTAGTGGAGAAAGAAAAATAGGATGTTTACAAGAGGAGTTGACTAGAGAAAGAGGATTCCTAGAAGGAAATATCCAAGAGGTACCCTTGCTCCAAAATGAGCACTGACATAAAGAACTGGATTATGGTAAAATCTTTTTTCAGGTGAAAGTCTGAACTGGTGGTGGAAGCTGGCCTTCAAAGCCAACATTTTGAATCTGAGTTTGCTTATGTTCAGCTAATATTGCTAGAAAAAGATACTGATTATTTTAATGCTCAGAAGAAATTAGCTGAGGTTAATCAGGATATTGCAGAGTTGCAAAGGTTGATGAACAACAAGGAAAAGCAGCACGTCCAAGCCTTATCAAGATTATTGGAGAAGGAAGAGAAAATTCAAATAATGCAATGTGGATTAGATGACATGAAACTCAAATACTCAGAAGCTACACCCATTGTACAATGGATAGCCCAACTCAGAAACAAGCTGGTTGTTTCTGTGAAAGATGAAGGGGGCAGCATTCCGGCTCCAGTAGATGAGGGAAAGTCTGCTGCATGACATGGATCATGGTGCTAGTTTCAGGAAGCAGAAGCAGCTTGAGACTGAGCTTGAGATGGTGAAGGAATCACTGAGACAAAAGGAGATGGACTTCCTGGCTACTGGGAAAGCTTTGGCTGTTAAAGACAGAGCTCAGAGCAGTTCTTAAAACGTGGACTACGCAGGAAAAAGAATTAAAGGACAATGAAAGAGGAGTTATGGGGAGATGCTGATGGGCTAAAGAAACTTCATGGCCTTTCCCAGGAGTGTATCGAGGACAAAGGTGTGAGGGAATTTCAAGAGCTAACAGTTCATATCTGCAAGATTCTGGAAAGCAGTGGCTGCAGCTTCAACTTCCAGTTCATATCTTGTGGAGACTGACGAGGAGGTTGCCTGTCCTGCTTTGATGGAGCAACTTGTAAAGGAGGCTGGAATTGGTGCTAACTGAACAGGAGCAACGAGTGGACAACTGGTCCATTATTTCTCATTGATTGCCTTCCTTAGCAAGATGGCTTCAGTTTTTCTTATCTTCCCAGATCTGCATTCAATAGCCTTTGTAAAAAACATTCATTGCAAGTCAATGGTTTCTTTGTTAAAAAACATTCATTACAAGTTTCAGCTGGTTTAGAACATTTCGTAGGTCACTTGATACTTTCTTGATATACCCTGAAGATCTTTGGATTATAAGCCTCAAAAAATGAACTCCAGGTTGGATTTTGGATGGTTGGTTACTTGCTACTGCAAATTCCTGAAAAAGAAAGGGCTAAAATTTGCATCAGGTTAACAAGTTCTCCAGGAGATGTAGTCATCTATCACCCACATTATTCATCAAGAATTCATTGAAGTGATCCTTTTTTTCTCATTTGCCATATGGTCCCTGTATAAACTCAACTCAACTCAACTCATGTAAGCCTTTTCCCAACTACATGGGGCCATATGGTCCCTGTATAATCCACAAAAATTATATGAACGTTGATAGTTGTATAACCGATGCTACTTTCTGCTGCTGCTGCTTTTTTTTTGTGCTTGTTGCCTTGCCATTTCCTGCCATGCTTTATGATTTATATGCACAAGTATGCTAATCATTTCAATTCCATCTGGCATCTGGGAAAATTCCTTCTGATAAGTTTTTAAGCTTTCAGTTTTCTTTCATTCAAGCTTTAATTTATTTTTGGATTACTGATTGCTGAAATTGTGACTCCTTGGCAGACAAGCATCAAACTTTGGTTTGGCATGTTAAAGATTTGTAGTCATAGCATCCGATTGAAGGGAGATGCATGCAAATTACCATTAACAAACCTTAGAACATTTTTTTTGGGAAGATCGGACTAAAAATGGTGAACTTTATTTTGGGATTATATACTACATGAACTTTGTTTTGCGGTTACACACACATACATACATATACATACATTCATTCATATATACATATATATACACATACATATATATACATACATACTGTGAACTTTGTATGGGGAGGCTGGAATAAAAATGATGAACTTTATTTTAGAATTATATATCACATGAATTTTGTTATGCGATTATATATATAAATACATACATACACAAACACACACACACACACACACACACACACACATATATATATATATATACTATGAACTTTGTATGGGGCAAAAAGATTTTCAATTTTTTTTTTCAAGGCTACGGTCCTCTCTAGTATTGAAATGCGTATGTTAAGATGGATATGTGATAAAACTTTAAAAGATAGAATTAAAAATAAACATATAAGAGAAATGATAGGAGTAACCCCAATTGAAGATAAAATGAGAGAAAATCGATTGCGGTGGTTTGGATATATGCAACGTAAACCTTTAGATGCTCCAGTTAGAAAGAGTGATCTTTTAATAATCCATGATAAGGATAGAGGTAAAGGTAGACCTAAACTAATATGGATAAAAATAATTAAAAAAGATATAACTATTTGTAATTTAAATATCGATTTGGTCCTAAATAGAGTAGAATGGAGGAAGCAGATTCATGTAGCCGATCCCATGTAGTTGGGAAAAGGCTTAGATGAGTTGAGTACGGTCCTTTCTAGTCTCCATTGAGGACCACCCTGCAAGTTAACCTTGGTCTTAACTCTTAATAGAGAACTCTGTATGCACAGGGTGGTACCCCTAAAGCAAGTTCTCTTCTGCCAATGGAAACATGCAGAGACGCAGACAAAATGTGGGACGGGTATCTCTAATGGCACAACTTTGCTTGCAACAACAAAGTGTCAACTTACTGATTAAAACCAAGTTAATGAGCTGAAAAGTAATGGAAGTTAGATTACTTTATGTCCATAAAAAGAACTGTTTGGTACAGATGAGATGAAGTGTACGGTTTGTTGATTTGGATCAGTTGCGAACTCTTATTTTGTTCTGTGGTTCTCCCAATTTTACATCATTGTGTATATATATTAGCTTTAAATTGCCAAATTCACACCTCTTTTAAGTACAGCCTATTTCAACGAATGCACCATTTGTCAGTAGATGGGATCATAGCCATCTTTCAAACACACTAACACATCAACCACGGCCAGTCCAAACTTTTTTCAGGTTGATAGGATCATTAGCAGTCATACTCTTATCTTGAAAGAATGATGTGTGATGGGGCTAGTAAACCCCATGGGCAATGGTGATGCACTCAGGTCGGACTCCCAGTTAGCCACCTAAGTCTGCCCTCTTTTGGCCAGCTTCAGCCTCGACCAACATACCTCGGCCTCGGCCAATATACCTCGGCCAACTTCAGCCTCGGCCAGCTTCAGCCTCGGCCAACATACCTCGGCCAGCTTCAGCCTCGGCCAGCCTTAGCCTTGGCTAGCTTTAGCCTCGGCCAATATACCTCGGCTAGCTTCAGCCTCGGCCAGCCTCAGCCTCGGCTAATCGGCCTCAACTACCAAAGCAATTCTCAGCAGCCACATTATGAGGTTCATGTGCCTGGCTCCACCACTGTCCGCACATGACAACAGACGTGCGATGTGGGGGACACATCTAGCAAGCATCGTAACGGCCGCCTATGCCCTACAAGCCTGCAACAGTCTACAGCAACCATCTAAATCAAGTGGCCACCCACTTTAACGAAACTTGATCCACCAACTATGCAGCCACCTATATTTGATAGGACATGGCCTGTACTCCTGACATATCAAAGAAGAAAGCAAGCTCTGCCATTGCTGCCATCACCTTAAATGCTTTGACAAGTGGTAGCACCTCAAGTCTCACAAGCATCAGCTCTGGCATTTCATCCACAAAAAGTCATTATTATGAAGCCTCAACCACTCAAGCCATACAGTTTTTAAGCGTCTATAAAATGGGTAAGAGGGACCCCCGATCAGGTAACGGATAACCACAACAACACTCCTAAACACTCGTTCTTGCTCACAGAGAGCATGGCTCTAAGCCTCTCTCTTCTTCTCTCTTTCGAGCTTCCTCAAGCTCACGGCTGTTGCCCAGAGCAATGACTTGAGCGTCGGAGGGTCCCCGCCGGAATCTCCGACCCCGAGACTTGTTTGCAGGCCCACAGGCGCGAGAGGCTCGCCGGAGGATCCTGGGCTCGCTGGAGGAGGCGGCCGGACGCTCGCGAACGTTCGAGGATGGTGATCTGGCGTCATCAGATTGGCGCGCCAGGTAGGGGGAGAGAGCAGAGTTCTGCACCGCTAAGTTACAAGCTCTCACTCCCTCTACGACAACAATGTAAGCTTCTGCCAGTTATGCTGGGGGGCACCCTCAACGGGCTGCGCAGAGAAGGCCATCTCTCTGTTTCACCATTACCACCCGTTCAGGGCATTCGAGCAAAACATCGTACCACCCTCACTCTCAAGAGCAGCTCAAGCTATTAGTAAAGAGCCCCTCCAAGCTCACCAACGAACGCCACAAACATGAAGTCCCTCAAATGAAGTAGAAGGAGATAAATTTCTTCAACAAAAAAGCTAAGTATACTGTACTTTGAGAAAAAGTTTCTTTTCATTAGTGTCTGAATGCATTACAGGAAAACCAACAAAACAAACCATTCAAAAGGCTCTCGTTGGTCCTGCAATCATAAGGTCACCCTCGGGCCGGCCGTGAAACCCCCGCGACGGTTCAAGACCTATGGTTCCAGCGACTTCGAGTCACCCCTCGGGCCGGCCACGAAACCCCCAGGCGGTTTTGGAGGAGCTCGACGGTATCGCGGCTAACGGATACCACTTGGCCTGGCTAGCATACGCCCCGAGTCGGTTCAAATCCCTAACAGCCCGTACCCATTCGAGTCACCTCCCGGACCAGTACACAAACACTTGAGGCGGTTCCTGAGGAGCTCAGCGGCATCGCGGCTAACGGATACCACTCGGCCTGGCTAGCATACGCCCCGAGTCGGTTCAAATCCCTAACAGCCCGTACCCGCTCGAGTCACCTTCCGGACCAGCGCATAGACACTCGAGGCAACTTTATTTCAGCCCCCGTTGCTCTATTTCTGCTTTAGCAATTTTATTTCAGCCTAAACGGCTTATCTCTGCCTCCGCGGCATTATTTCAGCCTCAACAGCTTTACCTCTACCTCAGCGCATCATTGCAGCTTCAACGGTTCTCTTCCTCAGCGGCATCATTGCGGCCTCATTGGCTCTCTGCCTCAACAGGTGAACGAGGACCCACATCCAAACTTTATGTCAGAAGTTGAAGACCCAAAGTCAACTCACAGTTGGAAGAAACCAACTCTCCAACTCACAGTTGACGGATATCCACTTCCAGACTCTACGTTGGAAGAGGATTGCTGGCTACCCTCAGCTAGCCAATGGGCGGACGAAAATTATCCAAAGCAAGGCAAAAGAAAAAAGATCTCTCCACTAGGAAGGAAGCAGAACTGAAGCAAGCATGAAAGGACATGTGCAAAGATGAAGAGCTCTACACTCCTTTCGTTTGGCGGATGCAAGGCACGCGGTCACACAAGCTCAAGGAGTGTGGGGGGCATCTAATGGGACCAGTAAACCCCATGAGCAATGGTGATGCACTCAGGTCGGACTCCTAATTAGCCACCTAAGTCTGCCCTCTTTTGGCCATCTTCAGCCTCGGCCAACATACCTTGGCCAGCTTCAGCCTCGGCCAACATACCTCGGCCAACTTCAGCCTCAGTCAGCCTCAGCCTTGGCCAGCTTCAGCCTCAGCCAGTATACCTCGGCTAGCTTCAGCCTCGGCCAGCCTCAGCCTCGGCCAATATACCTCGGCTAGCCTCAGCCTCGGCCAATATACCTCGGCCAGCCTCAGCCTTGGCCAACATACCTCGGCCAGCTTTAGCCTTGGCCAATCGGCCTCAACAACTACCCAAGCAGTTCCCCAGCAGCCACATTATGGGGTTCACGTGCCTGGCTCCACCACTGTCCACACAGAACAACAGACGTGTGACGTGGGGGACACATCTGGCAAGCGCCGTAATGGTCACCCATGCCCTGCAAGCCTGCAACAGTCTACAGCAACCATCCAAATCAAGTGGTCACCCACTCTGACGAAACTTGACCCACCAACTATGCAGCCACCTATATTTGATGGGACATGGCCTGTACTCCTGACATATCAAAGAAGAAAGCAAGCTCTGCAATTGTTGCCATTACCTTAAATGCTCTGACAAGTGGCAGCACCTCAAGTTTCACAAGCATCAGCTCTGGCATTTCATCTATAAAAAGTCATTATTATGGAGCCTCAACCACTCAAGCCAGACAGTCTTTAAGCGTCTATAAAATGGGTAAGAGGGACCCCCGACCAGGTAACGGATAACCACAACAACACTCCTAAACACTCGTTCTTGCTCACAGAGAGCACGGTTCTAAGCCTCTATCTTCTCCTCTTTTTCGAGCTTCCTCAAGCTCACGGCTGTTGCTCAGAGCACTGACTTGAGCGTCGGAGGGTATCCGCCGGAATCTCCAACCTCCGGGACTTGTTTGCAGGCCCACAGGCGCGAGAGGCTCGCCGAAGGATCCCGTGCTAGCTGGAGGAGGCGGTCGGATGCTCACGAACATTCGAGGATGGTGATCTGGCATCATCAATGAGAATGATGCATGAGATTTTTTTAGGACATCCACCCAGTGCGCTTATTTTAACTCGCAGGCAAAACAAGTGTGGCTACGTGCAATAATTAACGACTGTTGGTGTGTGTTGTCTTGAGGCACAACTGCTAGAAAACCCTCTGGCTCCGTAGCTCTCTGTCTCACCAAAGAACGGTAATCAGGCCTGTACATGAGCTAGGATGATGGCGGCAGACTTCCTCAGCTTCTAATACGATGATGGAGGGCAGTTTGAACTGAATTAACCCCAATGACAGCACAATTGACAGTATAATTTGGAGGCACATAACGAATAGGTAGCATCCATTGTACAAGTTACTCCCTAGAGAACCAATGAAAACAAATATTGGTCTACAGAGTATGCAATCCATGGCATTTTGTACAATTTCTGATGAATAATCTATACGATTTCATCATCCAATACAGGACTCACGCCACGATGTCAGGCAATTGTCTATTAAAAGAAGCTTAGGACCAATCTCCATTATATACAACCGACCTTTACCAAGGGTTTACATTGCTCTCTTTTCCTCCGATATATTTTATTTTATCTATAAATTCTAAGGTTGCGTTTGGTAGCCATCTATCGGTAATTTTAAAGGATCCGTTTGATATGTATTTTGAATGACAATTTATTTTGTAATGATAATCTATATTACTTTATGAACCATAGGAAGAGATCTACATTATCAGATATATAGTAATCTGATAATTTTTTTAAATAAAATTATCCTTTCTTCCAATGGATCTCTGTCGCTAGTGCCCCACGACCGTTTCTAGATGTGGCAAAACTTGGTAGTGGCTTCCGGTATCTTCACCAGCCGCTTCAAATATTATTTATAAATATAAATTTTTTAAACATTATTATTTATAAATATAAATTTTTAAAATTAAATATACAATAATATAAATTTTTAATAAATTTAATTTAGAAATATTTTAAGAATTTAATGTTATATGATTGGTAATCTGTTTGTTATATGTAGCATTACCTGTGTATACCAAACACAGTAATAAATATTACTGATAATTTATCTAAGTAATAATTTATTAAAATTATCTAGCCATGCACCAAACGCAACCTAAAAGTAAAGTTTTATTCTTGGCTTAACTCTATCTTCCCTCTCTATTGATTTGATTATAAGAGGATTCTCATTAGGAAACCTCAGCATTCTTAGGAACGGTTGTGGAAATAGAATTTTGGTTCCTTAGTTTTAATGATTTTTATCGAAATTAAAAATTTGATACTTATCATTGGAATAAAGTATGAAGCTATGGTAATGAATTTCAATTCTTTTATTTAAAATTAAAAGAAAATAAAATTCATAAAATAATTTTATTATTATCTTTAATATAAAAAATAATTTTCAAAGACAAAAAAAAAATAAAGTAAAGAACTTTAGATTTGATAAGTCAAAATAAAATTTAAAAAACAATAAAAACTATTTAAGAATTCACGTGAAAATCTAGTTGAGACTGATTGACAATTTGAGAGAAATAAGAGGTGTAAATAAAGTCAAAATATTTTAATCAAGATTTAAGAGGGTATTGTATTTTATTATGCATCTTACGAATTTTATTTCAGCTTTCTTACAAAATTATTTTTATTTTATTTAAAATTTAAAATTAAAATTTTATTTTTATTATTTGAATTACGAAGTTCAAATTCTGATAAAATAATTTTTAATTATTTCAAATTGATCTCATTTCCAGGCCTCCATCCTTATCATTTAATGGTGCTGTACGATCTCGTTGCCGTAAAACGTTAGCCACCATGGTTTCCGTCGCGAGAGGCCCACCGCTGATCTACGGTCGGACGGCAAACTTGGCCGCAAAACCTTGAAGAGACACGTGTCAAGCTACGGCCTTCTTTTCATCCAACGTGGCGCAACCAGCGATCCGACTTCCAAGAGTTACTAGCTGTCGCACGCAAGCAAGTCGGCGATACAAAAGCAGCAGGCATTGATAAATACACCCTTCCTTTTCGACAGATACCGCTCTCCCACTTCCTAATAACAGGTGACATGGGATCTCACATAGCTTACTAGTTCCAATACCTTCTTTAATCACCTCAATTGTTTATTGATTTAGTGGTGACGTGACGTTAACTACCAGTCCTTTGGTTTAAGGAGGCAGATAATGGAAAGGCTGAGGCAAAACATACTCAGTGATGAAAGAGGAGTATAATAATGCTTTAAAATATAGAAAATGGGGTGTTTATATCCATCCCACAACGAAAAATGAAAATGATTAGATTAAATGGTATCTTTTGCATCAAAATAAATAAATAAAGCGTCGGGTGGTTCCGCACCCACGCACGCACCCAGAGTAACTGACAAGCAAGCATCGTCCTCCACCGCGCTCCCTCGGCCTCTTATATAAACTTAGGGTACTCGATTCGTTTTCTTCTCCTACTTTTTCTTAGAAGAATTTTTTCCCCACTCCAACTGTCCCCCGGCCTCCTCCTCCTCCTCCTTGCCTTCTTCTTCTTCTTCGATTATTAGTTGCTTTCTACTAATTTTCTTGATTTATTTTTTGTTTGTGTTTTACATTTTGCCCATCAATTCGTCGACGTCACTTCGAAGTGGTTCGGAAAGGGAAAGAATTTATTTTTAGGTGAGGCGACTTTTTTGTTCCTTGATGTTATTTGATGGATTGTAATAGTTTTTTCCTCTAAATTTGATCCATGCTGGTGGATGTTTTGCTTTTCTGTTTATTTGATTTGGTTTTTTTTTTTTTTTTTTTGGGTTTGATCAATTGATTGAATTCAGTCTGTTGCCGATTGATGTTTTGCATGTCTTGTTTTTGAGTTTTGATTAGTTTGATCGGATGGAGTGGTTGTAGATGGTCTGGAAATTTCCATTTGGAGATGAATTTTTCATTTGCTGTTATGATTCTTGAGTATTGATGATCTCTTCGGGTCTGTTTGACATCTCTTTTTATTTTTTTTCATTTTCTAAAATAAAAACATAAAAACACAGAAACCGGTAAAGGAAACATATTTGGTGCAATGGTTTCTGTTTTTTTATTTTTCAAAAATCATTGTCATTGTTTTCGAAAAATAAAAATGATAGTTTTTATTTTTTATTTTTTTCAAAAAAGCCATGTTTTGCACCACAACCATCGTCAATGCCATCGCCTTCGTGTTCACGGTTGGCGCCACTAATTCCGCTATCACCGGCGCCACAGCACTGCCCCTGCCCAATACCATCACAGCCACAACCACCGTCACCATCATCGTTGCCATATTACTGCAACATCTTGTTTCCATCAACACCAGTGATGGCACTACATCTGCCAACAGCAGCACGGCCACTTTCATCTTCCCACCAACACCACAACCCCTGCTCCACCTCCACCGCCACAATTGTCACTTGTTTTTAAAAATAACTAATTACATCAAACATGTTTATATATCTAAAAGAAAGTAGAACTTTTATTTTTTTATTTTTGAAAATGAAAAAAATGAAAATGACGGCATTTTTTGTTTCTTTGATGATTTACACTTGTACATGTTGGAAAAGTATTAAGTGAAGCTTTATGTTCATGGCTTGCATGAGTTGGCTTACTTTAAATCTGATAACCAGAATGATGATGCGATTGGAAGTGACATGTATTTGGGGTATGGCTCTCTGAACATCAGATTGAATTTTTTTGATTACTTGTATGGACTCATAGCTGCCTAGAAGGCTTAGGCTGGCTTGCACAGACCAGAAAGTTCATAGTTGGCAGTGCTAAGATAGATGCCTGTTCAAATGGTAAAAGCTGCTGGAAATACATGCATCTTGCATTATTGTTTTGTTTATAAGTGATTAAGAGAAAATTGTTGAGAATTATTTGTTGAAGCTGAAGCAAGAAAAGAGCTCATAAAATGTCAGAAATAGCAAGAAAGACAGAGTCTTTATGTGTTTATTTGTTTTATTATTTTGTCTTCAATAAATCATTCCATCGACTTATAAAGAGTTTGGAAAGGAGAAACATCTTCAACTGAGGTGAATTGGTTGTTGTATTTTATTATTTGACTGCTTTGTTGGAAATTGCCCTATGAGGGTGAGTTTGTTTAGCTGAGAATCCATGCTAGTAGGTTTTACCATTCTTTGCCATTCCTTCTTTCTTCCCATGTCATCTAATCGTTTTGACTTACTTCCAAATTAGGCCTTCCACCATGTGTTATGGATTTTTGTCAGTTTAGTTGTAGGTCAACTTGAAATTTCAATATCCTATGATTACGTATGTATGTGTCTGTGTGTATATATATATATGGAAAGGGTTTGATTTAGAGCATATGACTTTCTCAACATTAAGACAAGTCCATTTTGCAAGACATGGTTGGATTTTATTGTGCTTTATTATAGGCTCATATACATGAGCTGTTTTCCACCCATATTAGCCAGCAGTTTGTTGGTTGGTATAGAACAAATTCATGTTTGGGCTATGGCACATATGTGCTGTATGAATGTAAATGCTTACATAAATGATGAAGTGCCGATTGAGGAAAAAATGGCACATAGAACACATTCATGTTTGGGCTATGGCACATATGTGCTGTATGAATGTAAATGCTTACATAAATGTTGAAGTGCCGATTGAGGAAAAATATTAAATGATGCTTAATTGAAACCAAAAGTTGTAAAAATGGCACAGTATAGCTTTTGTTGGCCAATGATTCTGGGCTAGTGATTTTTCATTTATTATTTCTTTTCCTCGTCTGGTTGGATTTGATTTAATTCCAGATTAGGTAATGAATGATTTGTCATGGACGTTTGATCAGTTCAATTGTATGGGGATGGTGTTGGTTGGAGCTGAGATTCACAATGGGTATAGATTTGTTGTTTATATGACCTTAAGGTGTTGGTGGTGTCTTGTTCCTTCACTAGTTAAAGCTTCCCCAGGTGGGAAGTGTGTTCATTTTCAGATTAAATTTTCATAAAGAGATGAAAGAGACAATTTTTACTGTGCTCAGATGGAGTTTCTTGAGATTTTCTAACTTTGTCAATCATTCAACTGCGTTTTTTCTGGTTTGGTTGATGGGATCTTGTGAGAGGAATGATTTTTGCAGTCTGATAGTGATTAGATGTTGGGTTGCTCATAACTTATGACTCTCTGGACACTGGGTTGGATAACTTGCATGACATGGTTGGTCTTCACTGGCTTTTGTATGATTTCATATGCTTGACAGATTCATCCATATTAGCTAGTGGCATACTCTTCTTCTGTGTTATTGACTAGAACAAATTCATTATTGAGCACTACTATGGCAGGCTGTACCCTATAAATGGTGAATGCTTTTAAGTTTACATGCATATGTTTGCCACCTTTCATTCATTGGCTATACATGCAGATTGAGAACATTGTTGGAAGTGGCACATTGGCAACAATGGCTGGAAATGTCTGATTTTTTTTTGGGTAAGATAATGCATTAATTTATATAGGTGGAAATGTGCTATTTTCCACATGCAGAAGTTAGAATTTAAGTCTGAGCATTAAGGTCTAATTACACTATTTTAAAATGGACTGAGACTAGCAGTGTTCATTGATTGGTCAGATGTTCTTGAGCGAACTTTTTAGCATTAGTGTTTGCTGGTTCAAAAGTAGAGTGCTATGATGATGAAGTGGAGAATGCTTACATTGTAAATACAATTGAAGATGACCTGAAAGAGATGAGAAACATATGGAACAGTAAGTAGGGGGATTATGAAGCAGTCAAAAGGAGCATTTATTGCTCTTTGGCTATGCATGAACTATGCCAAATGCCTCCACATCATCTTGCGTTGAGTTGATCTTTTTACAAGCTTGTAATAAGGAATTGTTGAGCAGCAATTGATCACCAACTGAACAGTAGATGTATCAAAAGATTTTATGACACAGCATGGATGCATCTCTAGGGACTGTTTATGGTTAATATTTGCAGAGTCTAACTGGTATGCAGTTCCAATTTGTACATGGATCAACTCTGATATTTTAGCTGATATTAAATGGAATCTGTTTCCTGCTTGTGGAATGAGTCTATGAATGAAGAGGTTAAGGAGTCATTATATTTAAAAGTAAGTTACTGGTATCGAGAGTGAAGCAGAGATAACTTATCGGTTTTTGGGTTGTGTTGTTTATAATGAAAACTCAGGGGTTATTGTTTGTTTTCAGTTATAACTATTATTTGATGTTTATATCAGTGAATAAGTTCTGAATGAAGAGACTCAATAACTCAATTTTTGATTTCTGCTTCAGCTAGTCATTTTAACTTCAATTTTGGTTGTTTTGCTCTAGTTTTGACAGGTTCAGTCAAAAAAAAAAAAAGAAGTTCATATATCAGTTACTAAACCAGAAAAAGTGATAAAAGTAAAAGCAGTCAAGAAGAATAAATCAGATATCATTTCAAAGTATTTTACGTTGTCTAGGACTTTTAGATGTATTTCTTCAGTTTTGCCTGAAAAAATTGTTTTTCAATTGCACTATATCATTGGCAACCTAACACATATCTGAGCTTGAAAGTGGAACTTTGGAATACCTAAGCTAGTGTTGGGAGAAAATATTTTGGTGTTGTGAGAAAACATTTCAAGAGTGCTTAACGTGATCAAAACTTGCAAAATTCAAGTTTAGTAAGACCAAAATTCTTAATGACGTTTAAATGAATGAAAAATAGAATAATCGCAAATATTTATATTAAAATTAACAAATTCTGCTGAGATTTCAAAATTGGTTGTGCTATCATATTTGGTTTTAGAGTTTTGGACAAGACTCCAAACAATATTTGGCCTTTAATAGCTGTGGAAAATTTTTAAATTGGCAGAAATTAAGGTCTACTATAGTTCAAAACCAATTTTTTTATTAGTATTGTCAAAGGTACGTGGGCACTTCTCATACCTAGACAAGGTGCCTTTATCTAGGCATACATGAAGTGAAACAAGGTGCATGCTTTTGATCTGATTTGATATGCAAGAAAAAGACATGTTTCCTAGTAAGCTATCCTCATGCTTTAATTTTATATGATTTGATGGTTGTTTTTGCTTAATTGATTTGCATTATATTAGATGGAAGTTTTAAAAAAATTTAAATGGTCTATGTAGGATTTGGATCTACATCTTTGTGTAATAGCTATCATTGAGCTAATAGGCTAAATATATTATTGTTATGATTTTTTTAGCTTTTTTTCTATTTTGTATTATCAAATTTTTCTATAAAAATTATTCTGTCATTTATTTCAAAAATGTGCACCTTACTTCGCTTAGGCGCGTGCCTGCATTTTACACCTTATGTGTAGGCTTCAAGAGCCTTTTCCATTTTAGTGCGCCTAGTACTTTTAACAATACTATTCTTGATTCATGGAGCATGAGGTTTTGGCCTAAAAGTTTATGTAGTTTTGTTGTTTATGCTTGCTTCCTAGATCGGGCTGAAAGCAGATCTCAGATATTGATACAACCAAATCCATATCTATAACACATCTATTCAATGGGTATGTGTGGATATATATCTGATACTAAAATGTATATCCATGTTCTTATACAAACATGAATATGAATAAGGTAATGGTAATATTTATTTATTAAAATATATATGGTTATGGATCAGATATGTGCAATATCCCTTTTTATTTCAAAAACAGCAGATATAAATTGTATAGTTGCAAATCAATGTTTTCTTTAGAAAATATTCTTGCAGGTTATATATTTGTAGTATCTATGTTTATGAGTCCAGTACGAAGGTATGATGTGATAAATAGATAAAATCAATTAGAAATGTCAGTCATAAAGACCTCAATACATCATAACAGTACAAAAAAGGAGCTGTATTTATGATACATTGATAACTTGATCTATATCTTGATAATACATTAATTTTTACATGCATATATGAATCTAAAGGACAAATTATGACCAGGTTATATCTGATCTGTTTTCAGCCTTATTTATATATCTTCAATTTTATCTTGTGTTTTGAGAAAAGAGGTAGAAAAGAAAAGGTGCTTACAGGAATATATCAAATATACTAACTTTAGGTTCTTTTCGTTCTGCCTATTCCTCTCTATATGTAATTTTTACCAACTTTTCTAATAAGCTGGCAGTGGCGTTAGTTGTGTGCTTAAAAGAAATCCAATCAATTTTGGAAGAAGTTTGTAGGGCAACCGTTTCTAGTAATCTTCATGAGAGAAAATTGTTGTTTGTTTAGAAGCGTCTCTCTCTTTTTAGTTTAATTGTTTGTGGCTACTTGTTTGTGTTATAAATTTAATTGATGGTGGCATTATGCTAAACCTTTTCCTTCATCTTTTTCTGTGCTAGCTAAGTTATGGTAGATGAGGTTTTAAATATCGTGGGATGTGGGGGTGTCTTCTTTGAGATGCCCTGCTATCCTAGCTTGTCCTGCTAGTTTTCTTAGTAGAGTGTCCTGGTTGGTAACCTCATCTCTCTCTCTCTCTCTCTCTCTTCTTTTATTTTTTTTCTTACTTTGTTTATTTGCTTTCATTGCTTTTTACTTTCTTTCCTTTATTTCCTTTTCTTCTCCCTTTCTTTCTTTCTTTCTTTTCTTTTTCTTCTGCTTTCCTACCTCTCCTTTTTTCCTTCTTGCCTTCCTTTCTTTCTTCCTTCTTCTTCTTTCCCTGCATGGTTGGGTTTTGGTGTCCAGCCCTCATCCTGATCCTGTTTCCCCACAGCAATGGGATGGGATTGATGCACCCCATCCTGCTGAGACATAAAACTTTAATGGTGGTTATTCTATTATTTGTTTGGTCAATATTTGATGCACCCCTAGAGGGACTTGAACTAGCTTAACTAGTATAAATTTATATGGTTTGTTTGTGTCAGCTAATACTAAATTTTGTGACAAGGAATGACAGCAAGATTTATGATGGTGTTTCATGTTTATGGTTAGGTGATAAATATTTGAACGGGTTGGGTTTTAGGTAATGATAGATGGTTTTTCTAGCACGAGTTTTGTTGAATTATCTTGCATGATGCAGGGCAGCACTATTGGCCATTCTACATATTCATTTTTAGCTTCTGTTGGCTAGAACAAGTTTATATTGATGGTAATATGACACGTGTGCTGTTTCAAAAGCATAGCTCTTATTTTCTGCTTGACAAATATATCTCTATACTTGTTCATCATTGCTGCAGTACTTTTTTTCCTCCTTAACAAGGGAGAGTTGTTCGATGAAACCAAAATAATAATGAAAGGCATTTGGTAGGAAAATTGCATGAAATATATAAAAAACTGAACATATGTTGGAATATAGTATGTACTTGCATTTTGACAGTCATGCTCTATTATGACCTGGGTGTCATGGATTTGAAACATGGAAACCTCTCCGTACATGGGGTAAGGCTAACACTCCCCAAACCCAATAGTGATGAGAGACTCGTGCACTAGGTAGCTTTTCTTTTATCCTAATAAACATGCTGCTTTTTACAATATTAGAATATAATTGAGATGCCAAAAACTTTTTAAGTCCTAATGAGATGGGGGTCTTCTAGGTATCCCATCCCATTCTTATGGAAAAATGATGAGGGTAGGACTTGAAATCCATCTAGGTAGGAAAGAAGAACGAAGAGGAAAGGAAGAAAAGAGAAAAAGAAAAAGAAGTAACGAAAAGAAAGAAAGAATTTAAAAAAATTGAAGAAAGAAAGGAAGAGGGAAGAATGGAATAAAGAAGAAAAAGAAAAAGAAGGAAATAAGAAAGAATAGGAAAAAAGGAAATAAACGAAGTAAGAATGAAATAAAGAAAAGAACAAGGGGAGAGAGATGGGGGATATCTACGGAATGCTATACTAGAAGCCTCTGGATGGGGCAAAACAGTAGGGCATCCCGTTTTATAGAGAAACCGGGACATGCTATTAAAACCTTGGATATGAGCACCAATATTTACATCAAGGTTTAAGTACAATCACATACTGGCCAGTACAGGGCATGCTCGATGAACCTAGTATGGTATGCTAGTTATGACCTATATGGCCACCATTATCGATTTTAAAACACAGTTGCAAAGAGATTTTGTCCAAGAATGAGCATTAGTTGCCAAAGGGGGAATGGCCTTGTGTTCTTCCTCTCACATCCTTATATCATAGGAAATCAACATTTTCATTTAGCATAATGTGATCAATTATGTACGCATGGAAAAGAAAGTGTATCATATGTCACTGTTCAAACTCCAAATGTTTCCAGCTAAAATTTCTCAGAATTTGCTTGTCCATGCATTTTCTTGTGGGAGGTATATATTATAGCTTAAATTACCTCTGCACTAACTATTTCAATATGTTGTGGACTATTTGGATCATTTGGTCAGGTAGCCAAAAAAGTTGATGCTTTATTCGACTAGAACCATGACTGAAAAATTTGCTGCCTCTCAAGCCACTGAATCATTTGAATACATGTTGTTTGAGGGAGATCCAGATCATCTCAGAGCTGTTGTATGTACCCCAAGTCAAATTAGCCCATGGATTGATCCTAGTGCTCTGAACTGAAACATCGCATAGGGCGGGGCCCTTTTGGTGATGTTTGGATAGCAACTCATCATCACTGTACTGAAGATTATGATCGCTTTCATGAGGTTGCTGTCAAGATGTTATATCCTATTAAAGATGACCAGCTTCAGCTTTTTTTGGTCAAGTTTGATCAAGTATTCTCCATGTGCCATGGACTAGAGGGCGTTTGCTTTTTGCATGGAATATCAGTTCAAAATGGAAGGGTAAGTGGTTATATTTGGGCTATCTGCATGTCACTCTCCAGAAGAGGAATTTTAGTTCTACTGTTGAGTTATAAACTTATGGTATAAATTATAAGTCTGGCGTCCTGGAATGACAAATTATAGATCTGGCATCCTGAAATGACTTTCCAGGTTTGCATTGCAATGAAGTTTTACGAGGATCGATTGGTGACAAGATGGCTCATCTTAAAGGTGGAAGGCTTGCTCTCTCTGATGTTTTAAGGTGGTAATGTGAATTTAACACCAGTGTTTCTTTCTAAAATGAATTACAAAATTATGTGTTGAATTGTTATCATGTGCTGGCATCTGTCTTTCCACAGGTATGGTGTTGATTTGGCTCAGGGAATGTTGGAACTCCACTCAAGAGGGATTATAATCCTCAACCTTAAGCCCTGTAACTTTCTTCTAGATGAACATGACCGTGCAATTCTAGGAGACTTCGGCATCGCCTCATTATTGCTTGGACTTTCATTGCCAAGTTCAGATTTGGTTCAGAGGCTTGGGATGCCAAACTACATGGCTCCTGAACAATGGGAACCAAACATTAGGGGTCCGATTTCTTTTGAAACTGATTCATGGGGATTTGGATGCAGTATTGTGGAAATGTTGAGTGGTATCCAGCCTTGGCATGGGAAATCACCTGAAGAGATCTATCATCTGGTTGTGACAAAGAAAGAAAACCAGACATTCCAAGAGGCTTACCACCTCGAATGGAGAATGTTCTTTATGGATGCTTTGATTATGATCTCCGAAATCGCCCTCTAATGTCAGACATTTTACATGCATTTCAAAGGTAAGCTTTAAAGCTACTTCTTATTTGACTTATTTGGCCTTTCAAAGGCATTTTCTCTGCTATCTTTCTATCAGTAGCGTTGTGAATCTTCATTAGTGAATAAAAGTGCAGGCATTGAAACTTTGAGACCGGTATTGCCTTTTCTGGTTTACTGAGAGCTGTTTAAATTAAATACCAATTATATGCTTTTATAAATCTTTCTTCATTAATTTCAGTCATCAAGTTATTTACTACGAATTTTTGATTATGCTTTGGAGATCTCAGCATTTCATCACATTCATGTTATTTTGATTTCAGTGTGCAAAAAGCATTAGGGAGCTGAGTTGTTTTTGTTCATCCTGCTGTTTTAAATAAATGGCACATGTTCACCTAGTTGTTAAAGCCCAATTATACAGATTACCTGTAGCCCCCTTTCTTTCATAGTCAGTTATTTAGTAGATTTTAGGTGGAACTATTTTGTTGTTGGTTTGCTACACCATTTAGCAAGATTCTCTTCATGCTTTCTGGATTATCTTTAAAGTCTTTTCATGGATGGAAGTCATTTTTATCAAAGTATTTTTTTAAAAAAATAACAATGCTCAAGTTTACAGGAAAAGCAGACTCGTGTCATCTAGGTAGCTTGTCTCTTGAGAATGATGCTAACCGTGCTTATGTGGAATAGGTGAGTTTATATTTTAATGGGCTAAAGAGGGAATTTAACATAATCCTTGACATATAGGTGAGTCAAGCAGGTGTGTACATGGGAGTTGAAAGAAAATTTAAATTTGTTATTATGAAGAGAAATGTTGTTTCAGCTTACCTACTATGATACTTTGGCATGGGAATATCTGTTGGACATAGATTTCCTTTTGAGATAGCATGTCAAAGGAACGGTTGTTGGATGAGGAAACTTTTTTGACAACTAGGATTGGATATGTAGGAGACTGAGCACGCATTAGGTGTTGATGTCGTGTATTAGAGGAGGTGAAGTGATGACAATGCAGCAGTTTGTGGACTCAAGAGGACAGATTGCCTCAGGTCCCCAGCTAGAGTTTGTTGCACGTGAAGATTCATGATGAGGATAGAAGATGCCAAGGATTGGTGAACTTGAAATTCCAGGAGTAAATTGTGAGAGTGAAAATTTTTATGCGACTATCAAAAAACTGTAGATGATTAGAGATGGGATGATAAAATTAGATGTAAGATATGCAATCCTGGCATGACTCAGTGTACTTTCACTTTCTCTGATTCTATAAGAAATCAAATGTAATCAAGCTTCAGGTTAAGCTAATACTTGGATTGGCTTCCCGACATTCCAGTTTAGACCATGATTTATCTTCGATAAATTCTCAGCTTAAAAGTATTTGAATAAAGAAGTTGCTGTTGCTGGATTCTCTTCGAAATTTAGTATAGATAGAGGAACTAACATAAATGCCTTTAGGTGTAAAAATTTGATGGTGTGCAAAGATGGAGAAGAGGTATATTGTCTTGCTATCTAATGGATGCTAGTTCATAGCTCTTTAATTGAAGCAGGAATGAAATTTTCTTGATCAATGGAGGTTCTTGTCTTACAGTTCTGTAGTTCATTCTCACATGCAACCAGCAAACCTTTAGCTGATCATAGGTAGCAGCCTGCAGCTCTCATATGGTTGCTATGTACTTTGTTGCGATAATATTGGAGCTAAGGTTTGCATATAACTCCAGGCGACTTCCAGCTGAGCTTGATGATATCAAATGATGAACTTGGCATTTCGATCTTTTTTCCCTTGGGCATATTTCAAACAGCTTTCATTATGGAAAATATGGTTGACATTACTGCATGTGTGCCTATTTTAGCTATCAAGAAGTTTTGTAAATTATGCCACACATGCCAATCTGACTGTGTATTATATGATAAAAGATTTTTTGATATAAATATAATTTGTTGAAATAAGGGAACTGTTTAGTTGGGAAAAGGCTTAGATGAGTTGAGTTGAGTTAAGTTGAGTTGAGAAGGAAACTGTTTCTTGTTTATAATAGGTATATTACATTTGCAGGGTTTTCAGCTTTTCCTTGATTGATTTTTTTTATTTTGTAGAAATGATTATCTAACTAATTTGGCATTATAACCATGCACAATATAGTATCACTGTGAGAAGAATGTTAATGATTTCATTAGGAAGCAAAGACTATAATTTACGGTCTTCTTTCTTTTCATAGCACATCAGTCTGACATTATTTGTGCTTGTTTGATTGTGTGATGCTTTTACAATAGTCCCACATCGAAAAATTAAGGGAAGATTGTATGGTTTATAACCAGTTAAGGAAGATGGACAAGTACCAATTGGATCCCTTTTGGGCTATGGTGGCCCAAGTTGGTGTGGACCTTGTCTCTCTTGCTTTCTTGTAACGAAACAGGTTCGTCGGTTTACGGGCTCGGTCGTTACAATATGGTATCAGAGCCACGCACCAGCTGGAAGTGCAGAAGCTAAGTGCCACATAGGGCAAAGTGCTACATCCATGGGGGATGGGAGCCACCTCTTGAACCTGTTGGGGCCATCTCTAGAATTCTGCCTGTCTAGTGGTTGCGATCATGTACCCCTAGCGACGAGGATGTCGATTCTGTAAGGGGGTAAGATTGTGATGCCCCTACAATAGTCCCACATCAAAAAATTAAGGGAAGGTTGTATGGTTTATATCCAGTTAAGGAAGATGGACAAGTACCAATTGGATCCCATTTGGGCTATGGTGGCCCAAGTTGGTGTGAACCTTATCCGTCTTGCTTCTTGTAACGAAACGGATTCATGGGTTTGCGGGCCCAGATCGTTACAGATTGATATCAATGTTAAATAGGAAACTCGTTCTTCTAAACTTTTGTATGAAAAAAAATAGTTAAGAATCAATATTGCTTTGATATTCTTTGTTGGTGCTGTACCTTTAAAGCAGTAAATTTGCTTCTATGTTCTTCTTTCAGTTGCAAGAATGCAGTTTCCGGTGATAGCAGTTGGGATGATTCTGAAAATCAGATGGCAGACAAATCAAGCCATGTTGATTACCCTGATTGGTCCCTTCTAAAGGACCACCTTCAAGTGGGTGACACTGTGTGCTCTAGAAAACCTAGGAACTCTTGCAGGTCAGAAGGCATGGAGATCCCAGAGGGGATTGTGGTTGGTGTGGGGGATAATGGGGATCATGATGGTTTTGTGCTTGTTAGGGTCCATGGATTTCGTGATCCTTTGAGGGTGCACTCTTCTAGAGTGAAGAGGGTGACCTATGGTTTTGCTGCTGGTGACTTTGTCCGGTTAAGGAGGAAGATGAGAAACAGTCTCCAGTTGGCATCCTCCATAACATCAAGCGAGATGGAACAGTAGCTGTTGGTTTTATTGGGATGGAAACTCTTTGGAAGGGAAAATATTCAGAGATTCAGATGACAGAGACCTACTGTGTTGATCAGTTCTTAAGGCTGAAAGCTACTGTGTCAAGTCCCAGGTTTGAGTGGCCACGCAAGAGAGGCGGGGAATGGGCCACGGGCAGAATTTCACAGGTTCTTCCAAATGGGTGTCTTGAAGTCAAGTTCCCTGGCAGACTTTGCTTTGGAGAAGTATGCAGTTTTTTTGCAGATCCTTCAGAGTGGAGGCAGTGAGCTTCGATACATGTGAAGGAGTGGTTAAGAAGTACCAACACCTTGAGGATTTCCATTGGGCTGTGAGGCCATTGGTTATTGCTGTGGGTCTGTTTGCAGCACTGAAACTGGGATTCTTTGTTGGCAAGAGTATGGGGAGATTAAGGAGGAAGAAATGTGTTGGCATCTCAGGGCAGGGAGAAGGGCAGCAGCAAGATGGACAGAATGCAAGCAATGCAGCATGGCTACCCCATCGGTGGCAAACATCCTCTTCAGAGAGGGTGTTGCTTCTGCTAGATAATCATCCAGACTCAATGGACTTAGAAACTATTGAAGTGCTGTTTATAATTTCTAAAATAAACTCATGGATTTATAGACCGTAAAACCCTTCCTGCTTCCTGTAAATATTTTTAAGTGTTAAGTTTTTCACTTTAGATATCTCTGCCTTATAGTCAAGATTTGGATGGTGAATTTTCTACATAACTTTTGATTTCTTTTTATCTGTATTATGTTTTAATATCTTGTTTCATACTCATTTTAGTAAGAATATTCTCCAATCCTAGAGGCTCACACTTGGTTTCTTTTGCACTCAGCCGATGTGTGATGCAGAAAAAAGAGAATGGTGAAAAAAGGAAAGAAAACTGATTCAAACTGATGTTCATTATTTGTGGTCTTTTATGAATCAATATCTTGTGCCTTTTTGAAGTACTACACTTTAGTTTAAAACAAAAAACAGTATTTGTGACTGATATTGAGATAGTTATCATGTTTTTATTTATTTATGTAAAGAATTGAGTTTTAAACACTTCAAAGCCTGAAATTGTTTTTTGAAGCGGAAAGGCTCGTATTAGGAGCATCCAAACTGATTGGGTCTGCAGATGACATGCCTGATCACAATATCTTGACCTCAGGCGGACGCTTTAGAAGATTTCTTAGATCAAAGCTTTTATTTGGAAGATGTCTGTCCAATGATTCGCATCTACAAGCCATCATATTTTTCCCGTGTGGGCTCCTGATTTATGGTTGGCATTGTCATTCAGCGAATGGCCGACCCATATAGTTGGGAAAAGGCAGGAATTTCTATTTGCACCGCATCATATGCTCAGTACACCTTCA
>UESW01004717.1:535297-567244 GCA_900491605.1 Calamus simplicifolius
CTATTAATATAAAGCTCTTCTATCCCAATTATCCTTCTTCATTCCTGAGGCTCTGAAAAACATTATGAGAATTTTATGAGCTCACACCAATAAGTAAGCCTAATATAATTTCAAAATTTCATTTTATCATGCTATCACAGGTTCATGTCATCAGATCAAGTAATTTGAAACTAATTCAATAATAATTACTAGAATATATGCGATGTAAACAAACATTGTTTATACTGTCATTATTTTTTCTTATGTGTCCCACGGCCCTAAACACACATCTTGTGTATCACTCTTAAATATCCCCTAGAGGAAGGGTCCGGTACCAGTATTCTGTCATCTGTCATGTGATAATCTGTCATGTGAGAATATCTGTATGTCATGTGAGACCGCGGCGACACAAAAGTTTTACTGTCATTATCATAATTACATAGTATCATAGTAATAACATGATTTTTGTCAAATTAACATAATTATATTTAACTGTAAGTTCACAGTTCAAATTAAATAATTAATAAAATTATAATACTTGACTTACTTACTCAGTACGTAAATTCCAATTGATAACTCAGCTAATTGGACACCTGGGAACCTACAGTATCATTTTCATTATTAAATTTCTAAAATCTGAATTATAAAAATAATTCTTAAACTCTACCCAAACACTTCACGGGGCCCAACTTTGGGCTTGAATATCTCTCAATGTATACACCCAAATAGGGAAATAAAATTATCCCCAGAAACTAGAATCAATCCTGATTCGGGCCATATATTTACTTTCCATTCTCGCCCCGATACAGGGCCCAAAACTGCTCAAGCCCCGAAAGGCCCAATAGGCCCAAATAAACGGCCCAACCCGGCCCATTAATCCTGTATTACCGAAAAGGGAGCCGTGCCGGCGGCCAGGGCCGCCGCCGCCAAATTGGAGGCGGCCCCGCCGTTGGACCGGGCCGGCCGCCGGCCAACCCCCCCCCCCTCTCTCTCATCATTCATCTCATTTTTTCCTTTTTCTCTTTCATCGCTCCGCGTGTCTTCCACGGTGCGCAATTCCGGCCAAATTGCGTTCCGGCCACCGTGGCCGGACAAAGCCGCCGCCGCCGGCCGGCCTCCCTCCTTCTCTCTCCCAATTTCCCTTTATTCGCTCTTTCTCTCTCACTGTCTTCATGGCCAGATCGCCGGCACGTGGCCACCATGGCCGGCCGGACCTCCACCGGACGCACGCCCGGCGCCGGTGGAGGTCGCCGACCAAGGCTCAGGCCCGGCGAAGCGGCGAGCACCCTCGGGCCCGAACCAAGGATCGGACCGCTGGTAACGTTCCAGGCCGCTTCTCTCTCCCGCCGCTCTTCTCTCTCTCTCTCTCTCCGGCACCCCACCGGACGCCGCCCCCCCGGTGCCGGTGGGGTTGTCGGCCGGGGCTCAGGCCCGGCGAGGCGGCGGCACGCCGCCGGGCCTGAACCGTGTCGGCACAGGGAAGGGAGCTGGGTTCTGTAACCCGGTTCCTCCCTGTCTCTCCTTTTTTTTTTAACTTTCTCTCTCTAACCTTCTCTCTCCCAGGCATGGACAGGGGACTTACCAGAGGCAGGCACGTTGGGGAAGAAACGTCCGCACGAGAAGATGATGAGAAGGGGGCATCCACGTATGATGGGAAGGAGGTTTCCACATTATCTTTTATAGGCAATGCAGAGTCCCCAAATCAAGGGACTCTATAGTTAGATATACTTGGAATTCAAATATCTAGAGTCTATCATCTGATCTCGTGATAACTCTCACGAGCAGTTAAGCAATCCAGGGGATTACATTCTCCCCTCCTTAAAAAATTTCGGCCTCGAAATTGATAACTTTTATAGAGAAAATTAAAAGTCCAATTTTTTCAAGGACTAACAATCAACTAAAACTAACATTTTCAATCATTAACTATTTTAAGATACAAATAGTCATGGATACTTTTCTTTCATTTCTTCCTCCAGTTCCCAAGTAGCCTTCTCAGAATGATTACTCCATTGCACCTTGACATAGGGAATGGTACGCCATCTTAGAACCTGATCTTTGCGGTCTACGATACGCAAAGGATGCTCCTCATATGATAAATCTTTCCTCAACTGTATATGCTCATATGCTATAACATGGCTGGGGTCAGAGATATACTTCCTCAGCATAGATACATGAAAAACATTGTGTACCCCAGATAGAATCGGAGGCAGTGCCAGCTGTAAGCAACCTCTCCGACTCTGCTCAAGATCTCAAAAGGTCCAATATAACGTGGACTCAGCTTTCCTTTAATCCCAAATCTCATCACATCTTTGGTTGGTGATACCCTTAAGAAGACATGATCCCCAACTGGAATTCCAATTCCCTTCTTCTGACATCAGCATAGCTCTTTTGCCTGCTCTGAGCTGTACGAAGACGCTCCCTGATCAAATGCACCTTATCTACTATTTGCTGAATCAGCTCAGGGCCTAGCAATTTCCTTTCCCCCACGTCATCCCAACATATAGGAGATCTGCACCTCCTACCATACAGAGCTTCAAATGGAGCCATCTGGATGCTGGCTTGGTAACTATTATTATATGCAAACTCCACCAAAGGTAAGTGGTTATCCCAAGCTCCACCCAAGTCCATCACACAGGCTCGCAACATGTCCTCCAGAATCTGTATGGTCCTCTCTGATTGTCCATCTGACTGGGGATGATAGGCAGTACTGAAGTTTAGTTTGGTTCCCATGGCCTTATGAAGACTCTTCCAAAACTGGGACACAAACCTGGTATCTCTATCTGATACAATAGATACCGGAACACCATGGAGTCTCACGATCTGCTCAATATACAAATTAGCCAATCTTTCACTAGAGACCCCAACTCTGAAAGGTAGGAAATGAGCTGATTTTGTTAGTCTGTCCACAATGACCCAAACTGCATCGTTGCTCTTAGGGGTTTTGGGCAGACCAGTCACAAAGTCCATTGTAATCTTTTCCCATTTCCACTGTGGAATCATCAGAGACTAAAGAGGTCCCGCAGGCCTTTGATGCTCGGCTTTCACTTGCTGACACACCAAGCACTTGGCCACATACTGAGCAATCTCCCTCTTCATGCCTTTCCACCAAAAATTTTCCTTTAAGTCTCTGTACATCTTAGTGCCACCTGGATGCACAGTATAGGGAGAGTAGTGAGCCTCCTTCAAAATTTCAGCCTTTAGCTCCTCAATGTTTGGCACACAAAGTCTTCCTTCAAATTTCAGGGATCCATCTCCATTATAAAATTCATTCTGAACTCCTGACTACCACTTCTTTAATCCTTTGTAATCTGGATCTTCCATCTGGGAGGACTTGATTCTGTCAACTAAGGTCGGCTGGAGTACAAGTGCTGCAATAAGTCCATCAGACTGCTGTACTCTCAGACCAACCTCCCACTTCTCAGATCTCTCAATACGTGAGGCTGGGAAGGTAATCATAGCAGCTAACTCAGAAGAGGATTTTCTGCTCAAGGCATCAGCTACTACATTGGCCTTCCCAGGATGATACTGTAGATTCAGGTCATAATCCTTCAATAGTTCCAACCACTCCTCTGCCTTAAATTTAGCTCTTTCTGTGTGAAGATGTATTTTAGACTCTTATGATCTGTATACACATCACATGACACTCCATATAGATAATGCCGCCAAATCTTCAGAGCAAAAACCACAGCAGCCAATTCCAGGTCATGAGTGGGATAATTCTGCTCATAAGGTTTCAGTTGTCTGGAGGCATAAGCTATCACTCTTTCATTCTGCATCAAAACACATCCTAATCCTTTCGAGAGGCATCCGTATATATAGTAAAACCTTCAGATCCCGTTGGAAGAACAAGAATGGGAGCTGACACCAGGCGCTGCTTTAACTCCTAGAAACTTTCCTCACACTCCACTGTCCAGTCAAACTTCACTCGCTTTTGGTTAAGCGAGTTAGGGGTAGAGCAATGCGAAAAAATTCTCCACAAATTTTCGGTAATACCCGGCTAATCCCAAGAAGCTTCTGACTTCTGCCACATTGGAAGGTCGGCTCCAGCTAGTGATAGCTTCAATTTTTTGGGTCCACAGATACACCATCTTTAGAGATTATATGACCCAAGAAAGATACTTGATCCAACCAAAACTCACACTTCTGTAGCTTGGCATAAAGCTTCTTCTCTCGAAGAATCTGTAGCACGATTCTCAGGTGGTCCTCATGCTCCTTATGGCTCTTGGAATATATTAGAAAATCATCAATGAAAACTACCACAAACTGATCCAGATATGGTTTAAAAATTCTGTTCATTAAGTCCATGAATGCTGCTGGGGCATTAGTTAACCCAAACGGCATCACCAAGAACTCATAGTGGCCATATCTGGTTCTAAATGCTGTCTTTGGTACATCCCCTTCTTTGACTTTGAGCTGATGGTACCCGGACCTAAGATCAATCTTTGAGAATATCCGGGCTCCTTGAAGTTGATCAAACAAGTCGTCAATCCTTGGCAGAGGATACTTATTTCGCACTGTTACTTTATTGATTCCCCGGTAATCAATGCAGAGTCGAAGACTGCCATCCTTCTTCTTAACAAATAGAACTGGAGCACCCCAAGGAGAAGCACTGGGTCTAATAAATCCTCGATCTAGGAGATCTTGCAGTTGATTCTTCAGTTCTTTTAGCTCAGCCGGGGCCATACGGTAAGGGGCCTTTGATATAGGTCCAGTTCCAGGAACTAGATCAATAGAGAATCGACTTCTCGATCAGGAGGTAAATTAGTCAAATCCTCAGGGAAGACATCAGGGAATTCTCGAGCTATGGGAATATCCTCCAACTTGGTCTCTTCTGATGAAGGTCCTTGACTACAACAAGAAATCCTTGACCACCACTCATCAAATACTTTCCAGCCTGCATCGCTGATATGAACACTGAGGCTGGCTTGGAATTTTGAAGTTGACAGTCTTCCTGAAGCAGTCTACCAAAGCATGACAGGAGGCCAACCAATCCATTCCAAGGATAACATCAAAAAACTTCAGTGGGAGGACAATGAGATCAGCATTCAACCTCCTATTCTCCAAGATAATTGGGCAAGATTTGCATACTGTGCCAACTCATAACATCTCCATTTGGAAGCGTAATATGCAGCTCTTGCTCTAGAGGAATAGGTGTCAATGATGCATTCTTGTCAAGATAGATGTCAGATATGAAAGAATGCGTAGCACCCGGGTCAATTAAAGTTTGAGCGTAAGCAGTACCTACTTTAATCATTCCTATCACACAGAATTAGATGCGGCAACGTCCTGCTGAGTGAGGTTGAAGACCCATCCCTGGGTCCTCGGTGGCTACTGCTGCTGTTGCTGGCTCATTCCTTGACTTGAAGAAGGCTGATGATCCTTCCGAAAGGGACAGTAGCAATCTTGTGATAAGTTTTCCCACAGACAAAGCAGGCACCAGTCACTCTGCGGCAAGGCTTTCCATGGTGGGAGTTACCACAATGAATGCAACGAGTCTCCTTATTCTATGGTTCAGCTGGAGTCTGCTATGCACCCTTCCTTGGCCTGAGCAGAGGATTGGCCAGAAGTAGGCCCTTTTCTCTTCTTCCGCAGCTCCCAATCCTTTTGAACACATTCATATCCCTCTCAATCACCAAGGCCTTATTCACTACAGCACTGTAAGTGAGGAGCTCAAATGCATTGACCGCTTGCCTCAGTCTGGATCGCAGTCCCTCAGTGAAATCTGGTGACCTTGGCTATTTCATTGGTCACAATATTTGGAGCAAAACGGGCCAACCTGGTGAATTCAGCTTCATACTGGGCCACAGAAAGATCCTTTTGCTCCAATTTGATAAACTCTGATTCCATCTGTCTCTGTACACTCCTGGGAAGTATTTGTCGAAGAATATCTCTCTAAACTCTCCCCAAGAAATAATCTATCCATTCCGACGCTGCTCCTCGACTAACCACCAATCATAGGCTTCTCCCTGGAGAAGGTAGGTGGCAAATCTGATCCGCTCCATATCCTGACTACCATGGGCCATAAAAGCCTTCTCCATGTCTCGCACCCACCGCTCAGCATCAACAGGGTTGGTGGATCCAGAGAAAGGGGCAGGGGCAAATTTCTTGAAGTCTGCAAAACTGCGGCCAACCCCTATCCAGGATTGAGATGGAGTAGGCTGGGTTGTGGAGCAGTAGAGTCGGGCTGAGTCTGTGGAACAGGAGGGGCAGGCTGTGTCTGCGGAGCAGTGTGAGTAGGCTGAGCGGATAAGGCCTGCAGAATCTGGTGCTAAGTCCCGCATCGATGCGCCATACCCGAGAGAACCTGAAGCATCTCGGTCTGGAGTTGCTGCTGATCAGTCCCGACTGAATTGGCAGGGCAGCAGCTCCTGTGGCTTCCAGACCTCCCGGTTGGCCAGCATTACCAACCTGGGAACTCTCATCATTTTGTCGACTTCTAGTGCGACGTGCCATTCTTATCTCCTGATAAATTAGTTGTAATTAATATCATTGTAAACATTAATTGTTAGGCTTTCAAAGCATAATATCTGAAATTCCTTTATATTTATAACGGTCTCAATGTCATTAGTGTTTTGCCTAAGTGTCATCATGTATATGTCCCTAATGTCATAACCTGGCTCTGATACCACTAAAGCTGTCACGCCCCAGTCCCAAAATTGAGCTAGAATGACAACCCGCCGCATGCCAGGCATGCAAGGCATCTCGAACTTCATCACATAAATCAATATAAAGCAAAATTCACATCCATGATTTATTACAAACCATAATTATCAGTCTTGGGCTACCTGCCCTACACACAAGCAAATCTGAACTAAATCAATATATAAAACTAAGTCCATTTAATAGAAGCTCCTTCTATCCTAATTATCCTTCTTCATTCCTGAGGCTCTGAAAAACATTGTGAGAATTCTATGAGCTCACACTCAATAAGTAAGCCTAATATAATTTCAAAATTTCATTTATCATGCTATCAACAGGTTCATGTCATCATATCAATTAATTTGAAACTTAATTCAATAATAATTACTAGAATATATGCGATGTAAACAAAGTATTTTATACTATCATTATTTTTCTTTATGTGTCCCACGGCCCTACAACACACATCTTATATATCACTCTTAAATATCCCTAAGAGGAAGGGTCCTGATACCAGTATTCTGTCATCTGTCATGTGATAATCTGTCATGTGATAATCTGTGATGTGAGAACCGCGGCGACACATAAAGTTTTACTGTCATTATCATAATTACATATTATCATAGTAACAATATGATTTTGTAAATTAACATAATTACATTTAACTGTAAGTTCACAGTTTACAAATTAAATAATTTATAAAATTATAATACTTGACTTACTTACCTCAGTACGTAAATTCCAATTGATAACTCAGCTAATTGGATACCTGGGAACCTACAGTATCATTTTTTATTATTAAATTTCTAAAATCTAATTATAAAATAATTCTTAAACTCTACCCAAACCACTTCACGGGCCCAACTTTGGGATTGAATATCTCTCAATGTATACACCCAAATAGGGAAATAAAATTATCCCCAGAAACTAGAATCAATCCTGATTCAGGCCATATATTTACTTTGCCATTCTTGGCTCGATACAAGGCCCAAAATGTGCTCAAATACCCCAGAAATGGCCCAACAGGCCCAAAAACTAAACGGCCCAACCGGTCCATTAATCCTTTATTACCTTGCTCCTTGCTCTATGTTTCAAAAGAAACAGAGGAGCCGAAAGCCGTGCCGGCGGCCAGGGCCATCGCCGGCCAAATTGGAGGCGGTCCGGTCGCCGTTGGCCGGACCGTGGCCGGCCACCGCCGTGGCCAGCCTCCCCTACCCTCTCTCTCTCATCAATTCATCACTCAATTTTTCCTTTTCTCTTTCATCGCTCGCGTGTCTTCCACGGTGCCGGCACCAATTCCGCCAAATTGGCGTCGGTCCGGCCGCCGTTGGCCGGACCAAAGCCGGTCGTCGCCGCGACCGGCCTCCCCTCCTTCTCTCTCTCTAATTTTCCTTTTATTCCTCTCTTTCTCTCTCACTGTCTTCCGTGGCCAAGAATCGCGCCGGCGGCACGGCCGGCCACCATGGCTAGCCGGACCTCCACCGGACGCATGCCTGGCGCCGGTGGAGGTCTCCGACCAAGGCTCAGGCCCAGCGAAGCGGCGAGCACGCCGCCGGACCCGAACCAAGGATCGGACCGCTGGTAACCTGTTCCCAGGCCGCTTCTCTCTCCCCTCCGCTCTCTTCTCTCTCTCTCTCCGGCACCCCACCAGACGCCGCCCTCGGTGCTGGTGGGGTTGTCGGCCCGGCGAGGCGGCGGGCACGCCGCCGGGCCTGAACCAGTGTCGGCACAGGGAAGGGAGCTGGGTTCTGTAACCCGGTTCCTCCCTGTTTCTCCCCTTTTTTCTTTTTTTTTAACTTTCTCTCTCCCAGGCATGGACAGGGGACTTACCAGAGGCAGGCATGCTGGGGAAGAAACGTCCGCACGAGAAGATGATGAGAAGGGGGCGTCCACGTATGATGGGAAGGAGGTTTCCACATTATCTTTTATAGGTAATGTAGAGTCCCCAAATCAAGGGACTCTATAGTTAAATATACTTAGAGTTCAAATATCTAGAGTCTATCATCTGATCTCGTGATAACTCTCACGAGCAGTTAAGCAATCCAGGGGATTACAGTGGTGGTGGTGCAACCATGCTTCTTCCCACCACGTCCACCGAAACCTCCTGCACCATCGATTCCATTATCTTTGCAAATTCTCCATCATTCCAGTCTGACCTGTTACATTATTAATTTCGTTTTTGATCGGGCGGTAGCTTTAGATGATGCTGGTTGGAGTATTGGAGTCATCGAGCTGGCATGTTGGTTGAAGCCTTGAAGGTCATCGCTCACTTACGTCCCTGACTTCTGGATGAGCCAACCACCGTCCCTTTGTTTTAGTTGTTGGCTGGAGAGCCAAGAAGCTGATGGTACTCTGTTGTCCAAGGGCTACACACTATCACCTTTCGCCCGCAGGATAAACTCACCCTTCAATTCAACTACATTCAGTGTCTTATAAGAATCAAATTTAATTAGCTATATGAATGTCTAATTATATATGTGTGTGTGTGTGTTGAGGGGTAAAATTATCATTGCGCTGATAATGTGCAAAGGGGCTAAGATCAGCCCCATCCCCCACTTGCTACACTACGCCCATAAAGAACGAGCTAACTAGTATGGTCCAGCGGATCAAACAACCCATAGCCCGTTTCCCCGGGCCATCCATAGCTCGGCTTCCCAAGCTACCCATAGCTCGGTTCCCCCGAGCAATCCATAGCTCGGCTTCCCTGAGCAATCCATAGCTCGGCTTCCCGAGCGATCCATAGCTCGGCTTCCCCGGGCCATCCATAGCTCGGCTTCCCCGAGCAACCCATAGCTCGGCTTCCCGAGCCATCCATAGCTCGGCTTCCCCGGCAACCCATAGCTCGGCTCCCCGAGCAACCCATAGCTCGGCTCCCTCGAGCAACCCCCGAGCAATCCATGCTCGACATGCACCTCCGCGGAACTTGACGAGGGAGAGCCTGGGTCTAGTGTAACAGAATCCCAAACAAGGAATCATATCAAGGAGTGGTCTAGGATCTACAATAACGGCCTAGGACCTACGCAGTCATCAGATCTCAGGCCATCAAAGAGCTCTCCTAGCCGTCGATCCTCCAACGACAAGATACGGATCCCACCGGCCTTACAACGCTTGATTCGAATCATCTCCGTATCCCAACAACCTTCGAACCTTCCAGAAGGCGCTCAAGATTCCAGGTGATTGCCTATAAATATGACACTCCCAGATTCTCTCAGGTACGCGCACACCCCCGCACACAGCTCCTGGCTCACTCTCACATCACCCTCTCTCTTTCACTGCTCATCCTTCTTCTCCACCGTCGGCGCTCCCACGAGCTCCCGATTGGCCGCCCCTAGGAGGGACTCCCCAGAGAGATCCTTCTCCTCATTTCTGTTGATCTCGATCCCCACTGACTTGAGCGTCGGAGGGTCTTCCACGGAGGGCCACCCCCAACGCCTCTCGCATGAGGACTTCTGTGCAGGTCCGCCCAGGAGGAAGCCTGATCAGGAGACCGATCGCGCCCGAGTCGGAGGACAGATCCCGGCGGCAACAGATTGGCGCTAGAGGAAGGGCCTCAAGTCCCATTAAAACTTGAAGAAAGGAGACAAGGATCTCGATCCGGAAGAGAACCTCTCCAATGGCTAATCGGAGAAGAGCAACTTCTGAAGCCCAGGACCAGGTCGCCTCCCAGAGACCTGATCCGATGAGCAACGTGGCGCCAGCCGCCACCAGTTGAGACCCCGTCGCCGCCAGCTATCCCGGTGACCCAGGATCAGTTTGCCACGCTGGTCCAGCAGGTCCAAGCCCTGACCCATCTGGTTCAGGAGCGCCTCGCAACCGCCCCTGCTCCACGCCTTCCTGAGGAGGCCGTAGCCCCTTTCTCTCCGGCCACCTCTTCTTCTGGTCCGCATGGAGCCGCGGACCCCCACACCGACCCAAGGAGGACAACCAGTCCCACGAGGGGTTGCAACAGGGATCTTCCCAGATCTCGGCGAGCCCGGTCCCTCTCTCCGGCGTCCTCCCGCCATGATTCGACGCCATCCCCGCGCTCTCCTCGCCCCCCTCCTCTTATATCTGAAGAGGAGATCCGCCGACAACTCTGGGAGATGCGTCAGGAGCTGGACGCCGCCAAGCAGGCTCATCCGCCTCAGCCCAAGGCAGAGCAGGGCATCCCTTTCTCCAAGGGGATCATGGAGGAAGTGATTCCCTCCCATGTTAAGCTACCCGCCATCGAGCCCTACCATGGCTCCTCTGATCCGGATGATCATCTCAGTAGCTTCCGGTCAATAATGATGTTCCACGGAGCATCAGACGCGATCCTCTGCCGCGCCTTCCCTTCCACCCTCAGAGGATCTGCCTAAACCTGGTTCAACGCCTTGAAACCAGGTTCCGTTGATTCATTCGACGAGCTGAGCCATCTTTTTATTGGCCAGTTCGTCAGTAGCCGCCGTCACCGACGAAGATCCGACTCCCTCTCTGAAGTTAAGCAGAGAGAGGGGGAGTCCTTGAGAAATTACCTTGGCCGTTTCAACAAGGCCATGCTGGAGGTGGACCACCTTAATCATGAGGTGGCTATGTCCACCCTAGCGGGGGGAGTTTTGAAGGAGAGCGACTTCTACCTGGCGATGGAAGTCAGCTACCCCCGAACCTCTCCGATATGATGGCCCTAGCAGACAAATACGCCAGGGTCGAAGAATCATGGAGAGCTGCCCATGCCGAGCTGGCAAAGAAGAAAGAGCCTAAAGGTTCGGACAGGCACCGACCGATCCATCAGCCAAGCCCGCCTCATCGCTAAAGAGCTCCCCCCCGCCGCCAAGAAATCGCTCCCGGAGCCGCCCAGGCGATTCGACCGGTACACTCCACTCACTGTACCCAGGACGCAAATCCTTATGGAGATAGAACGCCAGCTCCCCCGACCAACTCCTCTCCGAGGGAATCCAACTCAGAGGGACCCCACCAAATACTGCCGCTATCACGGGAGCATGGCCACGACACCGAGGAATGCTGGCAGCTGAAAAATGAAATTGAGAGGCTAATCCAACGGGGCCGACTGAACCAGTTCAGGAGGGCGCTCGAGCCAGGACAAGGGGGTGACCACCAGCCCGAGCCTCAGCAGCCTCCTCCTCCTCCAAATCCACTCGTAATCGGCCACATTAACATGATTGAAGAGGTCGGCGGCTCGAACTCCAGAAATGATGATGAAGGCTCGGTGCCAAAGAAAGTGCGAACGGGTGAGCTCTCCTTCTCCGACGACGATCTCCAAGGGATACAATTCCCACATGATGACGCACTAGTTGTATCTCTCAACTTAAATAACTACGATGTAAGTTAAATCCTTGTTGATAGTGGAAGCTCCGTGAATGTTCTGTACCTTGATGTGTTTGCCAAGATGAAATTGCTCATGGAAAACCTCCGAGCCATGGACTCCACCCTTATGGGGTTCACCGGCGACGTTATCATCCCGTAAGGGGTTGTGACACTAACGGTTCGGGCAGGAACCTGGCCCCTTGTGGCCACTGTTCACACGGACTTCCTAGTGACCAAGCTTAGGTCGCCTTACAATGCGATATTTGGGAGACCCGGCCTGATGTCCCTCAAAGCCGTTGTCTCCATCCCACACCTATCTATGAAATTCCCCACTGGGCGGGGAGTTGGTGTTGTCCAGGAAGCCAAACCATGGCTCGACAATGTTTTGTCACCAGCCTTCAGTCTAGAATGCCTGAAGTTGATGGGCTGGACGCTCGGGAGGACTTCGCCGAGCAACGGGGAGAACCAGCCGAAGAACTGGAAGAAATACCATTGGACGAGGCTCATCCCGACCGAACCATAAAGATCGGGTCGCTGCTGAAAGGCGAATCCCGGCAGGAGCTGATCGACTTTCTCCGAAGCAACGCCGATATCTTCGCCTGGTCCACCTCCGACATGCCAGCAATCAGCCCCGAAGTTCTCATCCACCGCCTTAACGTGGATGAGATATACCGGCCCGTCAAGCAAAAGAAGAGGAGCTTCGCCCCAGAACGGTAGAGAGCTATTGAAGAGGAGGTTGATAAACTTATCAAGGCGAATTTCATTCGGGAGGTGAATTACCCAAGTTGGCTATCAAATGTCGTCATGGTGAAGAAGTCGAATGGCAAGTGGCGGATCTGCATCGACTTCACCGACCTCAACAAAGTGTGCCCGAAGGATAGCTTCCCTCTCCCCCGAATTGATCAACTTGTGGATGCCACCTCGGGTCACCAAATGCTGACGTTCATGGACACCTACTCCGGCTACAACCAGATCCGGATGGCCCCTGAAGATGAGGAAAAGACCACCTTCATAACCGATCGAGGTACTTACTGTTACATGTTATGCCTTTTGGTCTTAAAAATGCAGGAGCCACCTACCAAAGGCTGGTCAATAAAGTATTCAAGGAACAAATCGGTCGGAACATGGAGGTATACGTCGACGACATGCTGGTCAAAAGCAAAGAAGCATCACAGCACATCAAGGATCTCTCGGAGAGCTTCGCGACACTCCGCAAATATAAAATGAAGCTCAACCCAACTAAGTGCACCTTCGGCGTTAACTCCGGGAAGTTCCTCGGCTTCATGGTCTCCCAGCGGGGTATCGAAGCTAACCCCTAGAAGATCAAGCTCTCCAGATGGCGCCCCCGGCGTCTATTAAAGAAGTCCAGCGCCTAACCGGGAGGATAGCGGCCCTTAACCGCTTCGTGGCGCGTTCTGCCGAAAGATGCCTCCCCTTCTTCAAAACTCTCCGGTCGGCTAAGAATTTCAATGGACTTCTAAGTGCCAAAAATCATTTGAAGATCTCAAGAAGTACCTCGGCTCTCCCCCTCTCCTCAGCAGTCCAAATTCTGGGGAGACATTGTTCCTGTATCTGGCTGTCTCGGAAGGTGCTGTTTGCTCGGTGTTGGTCAGGGAAGAAAATAAGGCCCAGAAGCCGATTTATTATGTCAGCAAACTATTCTGAGATGCAGAGACGAGGTATACCCGGATCGAGAAGATGGTGTTGGCCTTGATCACCTCAGTCCAAAAGTTGCGGCCATACTTCCAAGCACATTCTGTTACGGTCTTGACTGACCAACCCATCAAGGCGGTGGTCCATCGTCCGGAGACATCGGGAAGAATGACTGAATGGGCCGTCGAGCTGAGCGAGCACGACATCCGATTCCAGCCTCGCCCGGTCATCAAAGCTCAGGTGCTAGCCAACTTCCTCCTCGAGTGTACCATCCCGGAGGACGACTCCACCCCTGACTCCCCCGAGAAACCAAAATATGGTGCCTGGTGGCTCCTCCATGTCGACGGGTCATCCAACGCCCATCGCTCCGGTGTGGGCTTGGTCCTCATCAGCCCGAAGGGGATGACTTTTGAATATGGCGTCCACTTCTCCTTCCCGGCCTCCAACAACGAAGCTGAATATGAAGCCCTGCTGGCCGGTCTCCGGATCGCCCGTAGCCTTAAGGTGGAGAAACTGAATGCCTTCACCGACTCCCAGCTAGTGGCAGGTCACGTGCGAGGGGAGTTTGAGGCCCGGGAATCGAACATGATCTGATATCTCCAAGAGGTTCGGAGCCTACTCTCCCATTTTCCCGAATTTGAGATCATTCAGATTCCTAGATCTGAAAATGCCCATGCCGACCTACTATCTCGGCTGGCGACTGCGGAATCAATGGACGCCGAACGAAAATTTCACCTGGAGATCTTGGAGAGACCTAGTATCGCGGAGCTGACCGAGTGATGCAAGTTGAGTCCGAACCATCATGGTTCGACCCCATCCTGAAGTACCTTAAAGAAGGGTCGCTCCCGACTGATCGGAGAGAAGCCAGAAGGTTAAAGCTGCAAGCTACCCACTATGTGTTGATTGATGACCAGCTCTACAAGCGGTCCTTCTCTATGCCATTGTTCAGATGCCTTCACCCATCTGAAGCTGATTATGCCTTCGGGAGGTACACGAGGGGATTTGCGGCAACCATCTGGGGAGCCGGTCCTTATGCCACAAGGTGCTGCGTCAAGGTTACTATTGGCCAACCATGCAAAAGGATGCCGACGACCTTGTCGAGCTTGTGACCCATGCCAAAGACACTCTAGTATTCAAAGGCTCCCCTCCGCCAGCCTGGTCCCCATTTCCTCCGCTTGGCCCTTTGCCAAGTGGGGAATGGACATCCTCGGCCCATTTCCACTCGCCACGGGCAGCGGAAGTTTTTATTCGTCGCCATCGACTACTTCACCAAATGGGTCGAGGCGGAAGGAGTTGCTCAAATAACTGAGGCTCGGGCCAGGACTTTGTGTGGAGATCTATCATCTGCCGCTTCGGCCTCCCACACACCATCATTACTGACAACGACAAATAGTTCGATAATCCGAAGTTTCGTCAGTTCTGCGAGGAGCATGAGATCCATCACCGCCTTACCTTGGTCGGACATCCACAAGCTAACGGGATAGCCGAGGTAACTAACCGAACCTTGCTTCAAGGGATCAAAGCTCGGCCTCCAGAGCCCGAGGCAGATGGGCGGATGAGTTACACCATGTCCTATGGGCCTACCGCACCACCCCGAGAGTGCCCACAGGCGAGACCCCGTTTCGGATGGCCTTCGGCACAGAGGCCGTCATCCCCATGGAGATATGGACTCCCTTCCTGCGGGTGGAAAGCTACTCGGAGGAAGCCAGTGACGAGCAGCTCGCGCCAACCTTGACCTGGTAGAGGAGATCGAAGAAAAAGTTTAGATCAGAATAGCTGCCTACTAGCAAAGAGTGGCCCGTTACCACGCCTCCAGAGTCAAAGGAAAAGCTTTCTTGCCTGGCAACCTCGTTCTCTGGAAAACATCTGTCTCCAAACCGCTGGAGCAAGGAAAGCTAGCTCCAAACTGGGAAGGCCCCTACCAAGTAGCAGAGGTCGTCGGACCCGGTACCTACAAGCTGTAAGATCTAAGCGGAAGATCCATCCCTCGGACGTGAAATTCGGACAATCTCCGCAAGTATCATCAGTAGGGTACGCCCTCTATAGGCTCGCCTTCTTAAACTTTTGTTGGCATATTGTTTCATAACTCATGGCATAAATCACCACAAATTATATCGCCAAAAATCGTGAAGAAAAACAGATGCTGCTCACCAATCCTCGGCATGACCGAGTTATCTGTTTAAGCAGGAAATCTCCGAACCTCGGTTGGGCCGAGCAACAAATCTCCGAACCTCGGCTGGGCCGAGCAATAATCTCCGAACCTCGGCTGGGCCGAGCAACAGATCTCCGAACCTCGGTTGGGCCGAGTAACTAATCTCCGGATCTCGGATGGGCCGAGCGATGGATTCTAAAGCCTCGGCAAAAACCGGAGTGCATAAAGCCCCGGCTAAAATCGGAGTGTATAAGTCCTGGCAAAAACCAAGGCACGCAAACCTCGACCGAAATTGAAGGACTTCCGAACAGTCCCCAGAGCTTCGGCCGGTTCGAAGAATACATGTCGTGCAATATCATCAGCGGATACAAATTCCGCACCTTTAGCAAATCCCTAAAGGTCTCGACAGGCCCTACACGGCCGCCTAAGAACCCCAGACAAAGTCGGGGAACCTCTCCTACCACTGAATCCCTGGGCTAACCGAGCAGTGTCCCTACGCCTTACTGCCTAAGCGCCTGTCTCGTTCTGCAAACGAGACCACGATTTACCGCATAAGCCCACGGGACCGCCCGGTCTCCCTTTGGCTCGAACAGGGACAAACAGTTTTTCCTTCTTTATGGACCAAGCAACGATCTCAGCAGGAAACAAAAGATTGCCAAAAAAGAACTTCACTCTTTATTCATTATAGAGAAAAATACAAAAAGAAAAAGAAAAAGTGAAAAATGGCCTTCATAGAGGCCTACTGTCTCCCAGGAGCTGCCGGGTCCTCCCTACGCCGAGTCAGCTCGGAGACTTGCTGACGGAGGGATGCTATCACCCCCTCCTGCCGGTCAATGACCCGGTGAAGAGCCTCGGCCTCCCTCGCTGAAACGGTGAGAAACTCCTCGACCGACTTCTCGAGCTGCTCATGGCCTGCTAGAGCTGAAGCCAAGGCCATGCCGTCGACAGTCACGGAGGAGCGGCCCCCCCGGGAGCCCCCGCGGCCATTGCTAACAACACTCGACTCTTTGGTCGATTGCCCTTCACCCTAAGAAGCCATACCCGCTCTCAGGAGCTATCGAAAGGCTAGCTAAGAGGATGATGAACAATGGCATCCCTCTCGCCCATATTTATACCACCCTGGCGAGTATCTCAAGTAGTCGGGTCATTAATACCGACCCGTGAGAATCTGCCGCGTGTCGCCGCTTTGGCTGGCGCCCACGGGAAGCGAAGAGTCGCGCCCCCTCCCGAGGAAAATCGGTAAGCGTCGATGAATTACTCGAGAACCCCCCTCCTTCTCTAGAAACTGGGTTCCTTCCTATCTGCCTGGCCCTCACGAAGTAAATGTTCTCAAAATCCCACCGAATTTCCTCAAATCGGCCGCCCTCGGAGAAGTGCAAAGAAACGAAAAGGTGCATCAGCAGCTGACGCTGACTCGCTTCCTTCAGAAATCACTAAGTCATAAATATCGAGCATCCCTATGCACCGCCCGTTTTGCTTTGGCGGTCCGCACCAAATCTCATAGGAACCAAACATCCGGAGTCTCTGCGACGACCAAATTACTCCTCCGAGCAATAAATCTCCGAACCTCGGCAGGGCCAAGCAATAAATCTCCGAACCTTGGCAGGGCCGAGCAACAAATCTCCGAACCTCGGCAGGGCCAAGAAACAAATCTTCGAACCTCGACAGGGCCGAGCAATAAATCTCCGAACCTCGGTAGGGCCGAGCAATAAACCTCCGAACCTCGGCTGGGCCGAACAACAAATCTCCGAACCTCGGCCAAAGTCAAGGAATATGTTCTACTACTCAGGATCCCATCAAAAGCCAAGGAGCTCTTCCCACTATCAAAGCCCCAGCATAAAGCCGAGACGCATGTCTCATTATCACAAATCCCGACCAAACCAAGCAATCTCCAAAGTTCCATCCGAATTCAGACAGCTTATGAGCCCCGGCTGGGTCGGGTAGCGCAAAAATCCTACGCCAAGTAAGATACTATCTGAAAGTTCAGATGAGCCAAGCATCTTTTTAAACACCCCAAGACGAGGTTAGCGCCTCATGATACTTCGGTAGAGGTGAAGGACCTCCCTCTACTCGAAAGAGTCATACAAGCTCTCTTTTCGAAGAAACACATGTTTCGTTCTACAAACAAAATCATGTTTACCACGTGAGTCCGCACGACTGCCCAGGTCTCCCTTCAAACAGGAACAAATGGCCTCCCCTACTAAGAACCGAGCTGCAATTTTGGCAAAAAAACAAAGCGGCAAAGTGTACTACAACATGGGAGCGACAACTCTCGACACAAAAAGAAATAGAAGCTAGGAGCGACAACTCTCGACACAAAAGAAACAAAGCAAGGAGAAAGGATAAAACTTTCTTTATTTCATTACCAGCAAAATGAATTACAACCGCCCAAGACGCATTACAAGTGCGTTGAAGCACGGGAAATGAAGACGAGTACATAGCTCAGGCGAACTGCTCTAAGACAGCTTCGGGTAACAATGAAACTTCGGCATCCGATCCAACAAACCAGACAAGCCGCGAACCAGTCAGCTCGCACTGATGATGAACAAATGACTCGTCCCGACTGTTGCGACCAGCTTCAGTTAATAATGATATTTCGGCATCCGGCCCAAGATATCAGAAAAATCAGAAAGGGTGGATGAGCTTTGTCCCAAGCCACCCATCTGCAGAGCCCTCCGACAGGTGGGAAGAAAGCTCGCGGACTCTGATAACGGGGTACTCCCCAAATCGAGTGTGTACCGCTAGCCACTACCCAAGTCAAAAGGCAATGTACTAGCGGACAACACACCATCACCCCCTCCTCACGTGGCAAAAGATTCCCCGGGCAGACGAGCCCAAGAATCCAGATCAGGGGAGGAGGCGAAGTTTATGAAAGTCATGGGGGGCACGCGTACACTTCCTGCCTTGCATTCCCCAATGCGAATCGCAAAGGACACATAGAAAGCATATATGTGCGCTCTCCATGCGATCTCTGCGAACCTCCTGTGCGCTCTCCATACGATCTCCGAAACTCCTTTCTTGAGGACGAGCCACTCTCCGGCGGCTCCTTCATCACCCCAGCTGTCCGGAGGGCGAAGATTTGCAGAAGGAAAGCTCGGTCCTCCCGCTCTAAACCCCAGAGAAACAGGCATCATGTAAACCTTTGCGATTCGCGGAGAAGGAAACTCTGGGATGGCCCAACACAGCCCTCTTTCCCCTTTTTATAGGCAAAGACGAACCAGGAGCAGCTATCAGAACAGAAAGCCCCGAGATTCAAAACGCCTGACCCACACCACCACGTGGCCTCCCGAGATGAAAGTAGCGCCCCTCATTGCACGCCAAGCGCATCGCTCGAATCATGACGCATGCCAAAAGATTTTCTCTGATCCCGGATCACGAGCTTTAAATATAGAAAACTGTCCATCGATCTTACAGGTACTGGAAGACCTGGGAGATCGTCCTGCAAAAATGACATCCTCCAATGGCAAATAAGCGCTTACGCCACACGCCAAAGCAACCTGCATTGGAAAGATCGACACAGCAAAGGTCCCTCAGAAAGTGCCGGAGCGACCTTTTGCTGGCTGCAGAGCTGTACTATCTACTTCGGCGAAACGAAAATTGACCTACCTTGGAAAAGACAAAGCACTGATGGGGGTAATAAAGGGGCGCGAGGGCCAAACCCTTTCTTTACTGAAAAGAACAAAGGGATGACAACGAGGATTCAACAAACCCCCCAGCTCGGGAACAAACTCCCCTCTTTTCGTCGAAGGCACAACCACGACTTCGCCACTGATAAGACGGACTACCCCGGTCCTAGCCAGGATGCTTCTATGATTCCTGGTCCCGTCCAGTCGACCTACCGCATTTCTCGGCCCCAGCCGAGCTATTTCGTTTCTTGGCCCCAGCCAAGCTATTTCATCCCTCGGCCCCAGCCGAGCTATTTCATTTTTCAGCCCTAGCCGAGCTATTTCATCCCTCGGCCCTAGCCGAGCTATTTCATCCCTCGGCCTAGCCGAGCTATTTCATCCCTCGGCCCTAGCCGAGCTATTTTATTTTTTGGCCCTAGCCGAGCTATTTCATCCCTCGGCTCTAGCCGAGCTATTTCATTTCTCGGCCCCAGCCGAGCTATTTCATCCCTCGGCCCTAGCCGAGCTAGTTTGTTTTTCGGCCCTAGCCGAGCTATTTCATCCCTCGGTCCTAGTCGAGCTAGTTCATTTTTCGACCCTAGCCGAGCTATTTCATCCCTCGACCCTAGCCGAGCTATTTCGTTTCTCGGCCCCAGCCGAGCTATTTCATCCCTCGGCCCTAGCCAAGCTAGTTCGTTTCTCGGCCCCAGCCGAGCTATTTCGTCTCTCGGCCCTAGCCGAGCTATTTCATTTTTTGGCCCTAGTCGAACTATCACCTCCCTCGGCCCTAGCTGAGCTATTTCATCCTCCGACCCTAGTCGAGCTATCGCCTCCCTCGGCCCTAGCTGAGCTGTTTCATCCTCCGGCCCTAGCCGAACCATTGCGTCATTCGGCTTAAGCCGAATTGAATCGTCTCTCAACCTCCTTTTGTACCAAGCCGTGTTGTTGCTCGGCTCCTTTGTCGGGGCTATCCCTGTGCCCTGGCCCCGACCAAGATGTTCCCTCAAATTCGAGCCAGAAAATCAACCAAGCGGCGCAAGTAAGCCGTAGGTTGCTCGTGGTTGGGATGAAAATTTAAGACAAGAAATCATCCGAGAAAGGAAAACAAATAAAAACAACTGACCCGTTTACTGATTTTCGATCAAACTACAAAGAAAAGAAACATAAAATACATATGGGGCCCCAAGGGGTCAAGACTTGGGATCAGAGCCGGCGCCCCCTGCGGCAGCATCAGCGGGTGCATCACTTGACTCCCCCTTTTCGGCAGTGTCCCGCCGAGATACCTCGGCAGCAACGTCGACGCCCAGAACAGCTTCAAGATCGACATCAGAAATCTCCTCATATTCGTCTTCCTCGGCCCCCGGGGTGCGAGTCTCGTAATATTCGGCTTCCAAACAAGACAAGTCCAGGTCAGGATAAGCTTGAGTAATATTGGCCCGCGCCTCCTCTTCGCCGAACCGGAATGCATCGGCGTAGGCCGCTCTGCGTTCCTCGAAAAATTGGGTAGAGTTCTTATACTCCTCCACCGCTGAAGAGGCCGTGCGTTCGCCTCAGCCAATAGCTTCTCCAATTCAGAGGTCCTTCGGTGCCTCGAGGCCGCCTCCTCTTCGAAGGCCTTCAACCGCTCCTGAAACTCCTGGCTCATTATGTTCACCTGCAGACGAAAAGCCAAGTAAGACAGAAGTCGAAAAACCAAAATGGATAAAACATATAATGCCCTACCTGCTCGTCCCGCTGAGCTAGTTCACCGCCTAGCACTTGAACCCTATTGAGAGCCCTCGATTTAGCCGATTGATTTTGGCGAAGGCTCTCTTTGAGTTCATCCACCCGGGACTGAGTGTCTCCAATCTCTTGACGAGCGTAGTCAAGCTCGTCAGAGAGTCGAGCAGCTCGTTCGTCCAACCACTTTAGCCGATCCTTGTGTCGGCGAGCTCTTATTCAGACGGGCAAGTTGGTCCTGCTGCCGCCGACACTTGTGCTCCTCCTCCTAGAGCCTCTTGCTCCAGTTACCCATATCTTTGGTGTGGCTGGCTTTCAATTGTTCCCATCTCTTATCGAAAAACCGCTGCATGGAGTTGACCTTACCCTCGTGCTCCGCTTTGATTTGAGATAGCTCCAGACTGGCCTTCTCGGATTGCTCGTGGAAGCCTTGAAGCTCATTGACCTGCGTTGCGAGTTGAGAGGCTCTTTCTCTCTCAACTGTAAGAGCCCTGCAAGCCTCCTCGAGCTCCCTCTGGAAGACCGTCAAGGCTCGAGAAAGATTAGCTGTTGAATCCACCCTCTCCTTGAGGTGATCGACCTCTTTACGGGCCCGAGCCCAAGCTCCAACGACCAAATGCAAACGCCATTTCAGCGCCTCATGATCAGGGCATTCTGCGAAAAGGAGTGCACATATGAGGAATGCAGTCGAGCTAACTGACTAAAAATCCTACTTCGGTGTGACAACTTACCCGAGACGCATAATCCGAAGCAATCCTCGTGAGGGCAAGGTCATCAATCTCAGTAAGAAGGAAAGCCTCGTTCGGCACTCCAGTGTGCCTAAAGGCCACCTCGACAAGATCCTCTGGATCGTTCCCTCCTGCCGAGGAACTCTCTCCCCCTTGGAACGCATACCGCATCAAAGCGGAGAACATGACACTCACCTCCGGATCACGTGAGTGAAAATTTACGCTTAGGGAGCCAACTTGGGAACCCGCAGCCCCTGAGGCCCTCGTTCGGCCAACCTCCTCACCAAAGCCCTCATTTGAGAGGCCTCGGGCATTTCGGCTCTGGCAAGGGAAGTCCCGGCCCGAACGTCCCCTTCACTCAACGGCTCCCCTCCTTCTCCTTCTTCTTCCTCTTCTGCTTCCTTGGGCATTTCTCTACCCCCCGCAGACTCCTCTTCGACTTTGGTTTCCCTCGGGGCCTCCTGTGCCTCGGCGGAAGGCCCTTCACCGGAAGACGCCCCGTGAGTTTCGGTCGCTGGTTCGGCAGGTTCGGCTACCCCATCATCCCCCACTGGCTCTCCCACCAGCATCCCAGGCTGAACCTCAGCAGCTGTAGCCGCTTCTCCCACCTCGACCGAAGCGGGGGCCACTCCCGCCTCCGCCTGCAACTTCTCCGAGCCACCGGCCTCCAATGAGGGAGATCGAGCTGCCTTGGCCACAGGGGTCTCCAAATGAACTGACGTCGTTCCCTCGTCATCGTCGGACAAACGGTAGCAGGTGGGGAGGAAATTTCAGCAGCCTCATCCGAAACCCCTATGATATCTTGATCTTCCCCCGCTGACAGACCTTCCTTCGGCACCAAAAGACCATGCGCCGTCGGAACTTCGACACTTCCAGCCCGCGACAACGAGGAGCGCCGATCATAACCGTCTCTCCTGATCCCCCTAGGGCGGGAGCCGGAAGGGCGAGACCTCTTCTCGGCCCTATGCTTGCTACTGGAGCCGGATCTCCTGCGACGCTTGCCCAACTCCTCCCTCACCTGATCTACGAACGCCAACCTTTCGGCTGTAGGAGCAATACGACTCACTTGTTAGCTCGCACAAAAATCGAAGTTGAAATCACATTAAGCTATTGGCTACAAAGTGATACTCACCGCGAGGATCGACAGGACTCAATCCGGCCGTGAAGAGAGAGTCCTCCGATAGAAGGGCGCTGGCTGGAAGCACTCGACTGCCGCGTAACACGATCAAATCCCTTTTCTCCTGCTCGGATAACTCCAAATGCGCTTCTGGATCCTTTACATATCGTCCTCACACCCGAGGAAAATCCGAGCCAATATTCCCTTCAACTATAAAGAATCACGATTCCATTCCTTTATCGACGACGGGTTATCCGAAATCATCTTGAAAGACCTCCGGGGACCAATGTAAGGCCACTCTGAGGCCCTCCCGGAGACCAGATTGTAGCACACCCTGAACATCGGAAGGGTCGCGGTTACCCCGATACGGCTGCACAACGAGATGAATCCGATGAGGTTGCGCCAGCTGTTGGGAGCCATGGTGAAGCATATATTGTAGAACCTCATCACCTCCCGCACCAGCGGGTGAAGAGGAAACCTGAGGCCTGCTCTCAAACTTTCCTCATAACAGAATGCTCCGTCCCCTAATCCGGATGTCACCCTGTCATAAGCCATCGGGAGCAACAAGGTAACATCCTGAGGAATCTTGTACAGGCAGCGTATCCGTTCCAGATCCGCCAGGGTCACCTCCGAAGCCTGATCACTCGGACTCACCATGTTCTCGATCGAAAGAGACGCTGAGCAAGGTCGCCAAGAAAACCGAGAGATGAAGTTCTCTAAGGGAAAGCGAAAGAGTGCTATGAATAGGGATGGCGCCGCTATGACTCCGTTTTTCCCAAAGAAACCACCTCATGGAGAAGATGAGGCGTCTCAACCAAGACGTCCGGAACCGCCGCTGTAGGCGCCATGAAGATCGAGATTTCCTACGTGGTGCTTCCCCAATCGTTGCCTTCACTCCTAAGAAACGATGGATCCACCTCGAGAAGGCAGGACGGCCACGCAGCATTAATTAGGGCATCATTGCATGGGCTGTCAAATATACATCCCCCGCTCGGATTGCGCCACCTAAGTCTATACTCCCTATGCCTGAACCTACGCTTCGAACTAGGGAGTGGGGGGCATGTGTTGAGGGGTAAAATTGCCATTGTGTTGATAACCATGCAAAGGGGCTAAGATCAGCCCCAGCCCCCACTTGCTACGCTGTGCCTAGAAAGAACGAGCTAGCTAATATGATCCGGCGGATCAAACAACCCATAGCCCGTTTCCCCGGGCCATCCATAGCTCGGCTTCCCGAGCAACCCATAGCTCGGTTCCCCCGAGTACCCATAGCTCGGCTTCCCCGGGCCATCCATAGGTTGGTTCCCCCGAGCAACCCATAGCTCGGCTTCCCTAGGACATCCATAGCTCAGCTTCCCTGAGCAACCCATAGCTCGATTCCCCCGAGCAACCCATAGCTCGGCTTCCCTGGGCCATCCATAGCTCGGTTCCCCTGAGCAACCCATAGCTCGGTTCCCCCGAGCAACCCATAGCTCGGCTTCCCTGAGCAATCCATAGCTCGGTTTCCCCGAGCAACCCATAGCTCGGCTCCCTCGAGTAACCCCCGAGCAATCCCTAGCTCGACATGCACCTCCATGGAACCTGGCACGGGAGAGCCCAAGTCTAGTGTAACAGAATCCCAAACGAAGAATCGTATCGAGGAGTGGCCTAGGATCTGCAATAATGGCCTAAGACCTATGCTGTCATTGGATCTCAGGCCATCAGAGAGCTCTCCCAACCGTCGATCCTTCAATAGACAAGATACGGATCCCACCGGCCTCACAACGGCTTGATTCAAATCATCTCCGTATCCCAACAACCTTCGAACCTTCCAGAAGGCGCTCAAGATTCAGATGATTGCCTATAAATAAGAACACTCCCAGATTCTCTCAGGGACGCACGCATAACCTCCCGTACACAGCTCCTGGCTCAGTCTCAGCATCACCCTCTCTTTCACTGCTCCCCCTTCTTTTTCTCTTCCGCCATCGGCGCTCCGCACGAGCTCCCGATTGGCCGCCCCCAGAGGGACTCCCAGAGAGATCCTTCTCCTCATTTCTGTTGATCGTCGATCCCCATTGACTTGAGCGTCGGAGGGTCTTCCGCGGAGGGCCACCCCCAACGCCTCTCGCGTGAGGACTTCTTTGCAGGTCTGCCCAGGAGGAAGCCCGATCAGGAGACCGATCCGCCCGAGTCGAAGGACAGATCCCGGCGGCAACAATATATATATATATAAACACAAAGAGAGAGAGAGAGAGAAATTTAATTATATTTACGTGTAACCAAGACTATATTCAGTCATCATTTTTTTTCTTAAATTGACGTGGATTACAAATTTTAAAAGCAAAAAAAAAAATTAATAAGATAACTTCAAAACCTATTGATAAAAAAGATGGCCAAATTTATGACTTAGCTACACAAGAGCATAACCAAATCCAAGTATCCAACACACACACTCTCTCTTTCTCTCTCTCTCTCTCTCTCTCTATATATATATATATACACTTATAATAGATATTATTAGGTTTGAATCAAGGTCTAAAGCTAGGCTTCAATACTAGAGAAAGCAAGCTTAGCTCAATATCAACTTCTCTAGATTATTGTTTCTATTACAATAATTAAAAAAAATTAAAGCATAAGTCATAGGTTTATATACTCTAGTTCTAAAGTTTTTTTAAATAAAAAGGGCGAGCTAGTTTGGATCTTGAGAGATTTCCGTAGGATCAGATTCGGACCGACAATATTAACCTAATTAAGTTCAGATTGAACCACTTGATATTATGGCCCGCCATTTCACCTTCGATGGAGCCCCGCCTCACTCTTGTCCACCTCTTTTGACCGTATATGAGTGGATCCTTCCTCACTGCAGACATGTGGACTGCCACAAAAAACATCAAAGCATCTTCCAAAATCCCATTTGCTTGCTCATCTGTGAGGCATTCAAGTCCAATTCAAGGTAGGAGGATATTCTAAGAATTTGATTGGTCTGAAGTAAAGCTACCACTTAGTCCAACTTAAATTGGACTCAGTCTACCGACCGGCGAAGCCACCTCAGAGGTGGCACTCACTCAATCCATTCGCACCAAGTTAAAGAGCCCTAAATACAACGATTAGACAACTGGCTTGAGTTTGGGTTTTGGAAAAGTCTTTGTACACCGCCTTCGGTGCAGCAAGTCCTACGTAGGCTGCACCGCCCCTCCTGATTAGTCCACATGGATCCTACGTGGCTGACGATGCGAAACGGTATGGCTCTGCTACGATGTTACGTTTTGATCGTGACGGCCATTAAAAGCACTTTTCTTTATTTTAAAATTGCTGTGTAGACGAAAATGCCCTTTCCTTCCAGTCTACTTCTATCGCCATTTTTCTTGGATTTCATCTGTGCAAGAAAAAACTCTTTCTTCCCCCTTCCTCTGGCTTTCGGATGCTAAGGAATCAGTCCAAGGTTTGAGCAAGATCCTGAGCCCTCGCTCTGGCTTTCGGATGCTAAGGAATCAGTCCAAGGTTGAGCAAGATCCTGAGCCCTCTCTGAGGAGTCCGGTCGGAAGAAAACTTCTGGAGAAAATGTTATCCGCAGCATGAAGTAAAAAGTCCTTATTTCCACTTCTTTGTAAAGCTCCTTTATTACACCAACAGTTTTTTATAGTTAGAGGAAGTTAATGTGTAACCAAACCATTTAATGCGCAGGTAACTTCCTTAGACCAAAACAGTTATGACATTCCGGGAGTCATAATTGTTTAGAGTTTACTATTTTGTAGCACGAATGTCATACTCTTTTAACTAGGATGTTATACCTTATGAACTGGGGTGTCATCAGAGTATTTCAGCCTATATTCCCCGTTATTTCCTGTCCATATAGCTCTAGTGTCGTCATAAAAGCTACGACACCCCAGATTTACTGTTAAGACACCGTAGTTACAAGCCTACGACACCCGTGCTTATAACTGACCATGAAGAGAGCATGGGAATGGATATAAAGAAGAGGAGAAGAGGGGGAGGGGCATTCTACGGAGGGCCAAGAGGAGAAGAGGGGGGAGCGACTCCCCAGTTTAAACCTTAAGAGTCCCGAAACGGGTGTCGTCGCCTTAAAACTAGGGTGTCGTCAGATGAGAGCTGGGGTATCATAAGAGCCTAAGTCGGGGATGTCATCGGTCCTCACCTTTTAACAGTCACGGAACAGGTGTCATCGCCTTAAAGGTAGGGTATCGTCGCGCATGAGAGCTGTAGTGTCGTCATAAAAGCTACGATACCCCAGATTTACTGTTAAGACACCGTAGTTATAAGTCTACGACACCCGTGCTCCAAACGAATGCTGGAGAAAAGCCTCGCGACATCGCAGGAGAAAATCGAGAGTATTGCGACACCCAAGTTAAAGAAATAAGACACCTCTGTTAAACAAATACGACACCCCTGTTATGCTCGGCCAAAAATCCTTCGCGACACCACAGTTCAAACATCACAACACCCTAGCAACAACGCTACGACACCCATGCTTATAACCTTACGACACCTAAGTCGGGGATGTCATCGGTCATCGCCTTAACAATCCCCGCACGAGTATCATCGCGCTAAAGCTAGGGTGTCATCGGATTAGAGCTGGGATGTCGTAACAGCCTAATTTGGGGATGTCATCGGTCCCCGCCTTAACAGTCCCCGCATGGGTGTCGTCGCGTTAAAGCTAGGGTATCGTCGCGCTAAAGCTGGGGTGTCGTAAGAGCCTAAGTCGTTGGTCCCCGCCTTAACAATCCCGGCATGGGTATCGTCGCCTTAAAGCTAGGGTGTTGTCGCGCTAAAGCCGGGGTGTCGTAAGAGCCTAAGTCGTCGGTCCCCGCCTTAACAGTCCCGGCACGGGTGTCGTCGCCTTAAAGCTAGGGTGTCATCACGCTAAAGCTGGGGTCATAAGAATCTAAGTCATCGGTCCTCGCCTTAACAGTCCCCGCACGGATGTCGTCGCCTTAAAGCTAGGGTATCGTCGCGCTAAAGCTGGGGTGTCGTAAGAGCCTAAGTCGTCGATCCCCGCCTTAACAGTATCGGCACGGGTGTCGTCGCCTTAAAGCTAGGGTGTCGTCGCGCTAAAGCTAGGGTATCGTCGCGCTAAAGCTAGGGTGTCGTAAGAGCGTAAGTCATCGGTCCTCGCCTTAACAGTCCCCGCACGGGTGTCATCACCTTAAAGCTAGGGTATCGTCGCTCTAAAGCTGGGGTGTCGTAAGAGCCTAAGTCAGATATGTCGTCGCCTTAAAGCTAGGGTGTCGTCCGATGAGAGCTGGGGTATCGTAACAGCCTAATTGTGTTGTCGTATTTCTTCAAGTGAGGTGTCATGTTTTTTTAACCTTGGTGTCCTAATGCTTTATCAGGATATATTGACGGCTAAATCAATTGATATCATTGTTCATGACTGTATGCCTATATTTCCACAGACGATGCTGAAATTATAGATCGGAAAGAAATCGAGCATACTCCCGGCCGTGCACCTTCACCCATCGCTCCAAAAGCAGGGGTTGATACTGTAGTTCCTCAAACTGGAATGGAATTCAATTCAGCAGATGAAGTATATACTTTCTACAATGGATACGCAAAAAGAGTTGGTTTTGGAATCACAACAGTGTGTAGCAGGACCAACAACAACAAACAACTTTGCTTCAAGCACCTGGCGTGTTGGAGGCAAGGAAAATCTAGAAAAATAGAGAAGAGCATGAATCATAGGGATACTGGGAAAGTTGATTGCATGGCATCCATAAAAGCAAGACTGAATGCTATAAGTGGTAAGTGGATATTGGTTGAGGTTTCTCTAGAACATAACCATGGGATGTCCATAACATCAACTGGTTATCTTCAGTCGCATAGGAGGATCAGCACGCCAGAGAAGGCAGAGATTAGCAATTTACATGCCATAAATGTTTTGATAACTCAGATATACTCTGCCATAGCAAGGAGAAAAGGGGGCAAAAGACAATTGGATTTCACCGAGAAGGATGCTCGTAATTTCATTTGTTGCGAATGTCAGTCTAAGCTGAAAGAAGGAGATGCTCAGTCGATGGTAATCCATTTCACCGAAATGCAACTCATAAATCCTAATTTTTCTATACCTTAGACTTCAATGATAATGGTCATCTCAGGTCTGTCTTCTGGATTCATCCAAGGTCAAGATTGGCATGCACATACTTTGGTGATGTTCTAAGCTTTGACTCGACCTACTTGACAAATAGATATCAAATACCTTTTTGTCCATTCGTCGGGGTCAACCATCATGGACAATCCACCTTGCTTGGTTGCGCATTGTTGCCTGATGAGAGTACTGAGACATATAATGGGTTTTTCAGTCATGGCTGGATGCAAATGGTGGTCAAGCACCTATTGCCATAATAACTGACCAATATAAGGCAATCGGGGCTGCTGTTAAAGAAGTTTTTCCTAACACATGACATCAATTTTGTCTTTGGCATATATTGAAGAAGATACATGAAAAGATTGGCCACATTTGCACAGCAAATCTCAAATTTATGGTTGATTTCAATGAGGCGATATATGATTCATTGACCATACAGTCATTCGAGAAAAGTTGGGCACATGTTATGGAGAAATATAAAGAATGCAAGGCTATAAATTGGTTCAATGTCCTTTACGAATGTCGGGATAAATGGGTCCCAGTTTACCTAAAGGATACATTCTTCGCAGGTTTGTATGTCATTGTCTTTGGTTCATGTTCGCGTTCAACGCTTTATTTTTTGACAAAATTATGTACAGGGATGTCATCTTCACAAAGGAGCGAGGGCATAAATCACTTCTTCGATGGGTTTATAAATTTGAAGACTACACTAATGGAGTTCATAGGTAAGTACGAAGATGCCTTAGAGAAAATGTATGAGGCCGAAAATGAGGAAGATAATAGGACATTGCAAACGATTGCTTTCCTAAAGACATCATCACCTTTTGAGAGACAAGCTGCAGGAAGGTATACAAGGTGTATTTTCAAAAAATTTCAGAATGAGATCCTTGAAATGGCTGCATCAAATACTAAATTGATCAAGGAAGCTGATGACTATTGTGTATATTCTGAAAAGTCGTATGAAAGGATTGAAGTCGATGGAATCGGCAAGGAAATGATCAAAGAATATATCGTGTCATACGATAGAAATATTGAGGATGTCCAATGCCAGTGTCGATCCTTTCAGTTTAAGGGTTACCTGTGTAGGCATGCCTTGTTGGTTCTTCATCAAAGCGACATATTTCGTTTACCAGATAAATACTTCTTGAAGAGATGGTGTAAGGACATGAAATACCAATTCGATGATTTCGACTGCAATACTGAAGGTTGTGATAAAAGCATACGAAATCAAGGTACACAGTGATAATTTTTTATTTAAAATGTCTTAATATATGTTTTTGATAACATTATGTTATTGATTGTAGATATAGTTTGCTGAGTCATCGGATGATGAAGCTCACAGAGATAGCCTCCATGTCTGAAGATGCATTTAATTTAGTGATGGATGGTCTAACACCTATATTCAAAATTATCGTGGATGCTAACTGCGCAGCTAAGCCAAGTACAGAGCTTGTAATTCAAAATCCTCAGCATATTAGGATGAAAGGTCGCCCAAGAGAGAACAAATTAAAGAGTGGAGTCGAGAAGAAGTCAAAAAGATCAAGGAAAATCTGGTCAAGGCAACCGTTGATGCTCCACCAATGCAAAATAAAGTAAGAGCTGCTTCAAGCAATAGGCAGACTTGTATGCAGTCAATTAACACCGGAGAGGACATGGAAAGAATTGTACCATCTTCCGAAACTTTGATGGACGAGTTTGATGCTTATGTATTGAGTCAACTAACACAGTAGCACATATAAAACACGGGTGTCGTAACTTTGTAACTAGGGTGTCTTGGTCGCAAATGAAGTGCTTTGTAACTAGGGTGTCTTTTTCAGCCAAATGAAGTGCTCATCTCGTCTGCCAAGAGGATTTGATATTTTACAAATACGCTTGCACTGTTACGACACCCCAGCTCTCGCCTAACGACACCCTCGCTTTAAAGCAACGACACCCCTGTTCTCACGAAAGGACACCAATGGTTTTAGCGCGATGACACTCCAGCTCTGGGCTAACGACACCCTAGCTTTAGCTCGACGACATCCGAAAGGCAAAAATCCTATGACACCCCTGTTCTCACGAAAGAACACCAATGGTTTTAGCGCGACGACACCTAGCTCTAGACTAACGACACCCTAGCTTTAGCTCGACGACACCCGAAAGGCAAAATCCTACGACACCCCTGTTCTCACGAAAGGACACCAATGGTTTTAGCGCGATGACACCCTAGCTCTGGGCTAACGACACCCTAGCTTTAGCTTGACAACACCCGAAAGGCAAAAATCCTACGACACCCCTATTCACGAAAGGACATCAATGGTTTTAGCACGAAGACACCCAGCTCTAGGCTAACGACACCCTAGCTTTAGCTCGACGACACCCGAAAGGCAAAAATCCTACGACACCAATGTTCTCACGAAAGGACACCAATGGTCTTAGCGCGACGACACCCCAGCACTGGGCTAATGATACCCTAGCTTTAGCTCGACGACACCCGAAAGGCAAAAATTCTATGACACCCCTGTTCTTACGAAAGGACACCAATGGTTTTAGCGCGATAACCCCCCAGCTCTGGGCTAACGACACTCTACCTTTAGCTCGATGACACCCGAAAGGCAAAAATCCTACGACACCCCTGTTCTCACGAAAGGACACCAATGCTTTTAGCGCGATGACCCCCCAGCTCTAGACTAACGACACCCTAGCTTTAGCTCGATGACACCCGAAAGGCAAAAATCCTACGACACCCCTGTGTCACGAAAGGACACCAATGGTTTTAGCGCGACGACACCCCAGCTCTGGGCTAACGACACCCTGGCTTTAACTCAACGACACCCAAAAGGCAAAAATCCTACGACACCCTGTTCTCACGAAAGGACAACAATGGTTTTAGCACGACCGACACCCCAGCTCTGGACTAATGACACCCTAGCTTTAGCTCGACGACACCGAAAGGAAAAATCCTACGACACCCTTGTTCTCACGAAAGGACACCAATGGTTTTAGCGCGATGA